>CM040421.1:133792709-133801064 GCA_022702705.1 Papilionanthe hookeriana x Papilionanthe teres | reverse complement strand
TGACAATGCTGTATGAGGTGGGATTGGAGCTCTTTCCAAACAGATTGAGAAAATGAATACTTGAAGAAGAGGTGTGGGATGGATTCAGATTGTTGATGACAGAGCACACAGATGGAGGGGCCTCTCAGACCTTTCAGTTTCAATATATCATCAGTTGGTATAATGCTATGTAAAATTCTCTAGCTAAAGAATGACATAGAAGGAGAGAGGAAGGTTGTCCAAATGGTTTGGCCCCAGGAGACAGTAGGCCAACTAAACACTTTCTTATAAAGTGTTTTTGTGACACTATGGGATTTAGGTACCCCTAAGTTTATGGTGTCAGAAATTTCCCTCTGAAAGGGGATGGAAGCAACCTGGTAAACAGAATTATCCTGCAAAATGGCCTTAAGGTGTGGGATGGACCAATGGTCACCATTCCAGAAGTCAGCAACCTTAAGGTTGAAATCAGTGATGGAAGATTTGGGAACTAACCACTCTTTAGGACACCAGTTATCTAGCCAAAAGTTAATTTCACCCTTGCCCAATTCCCAAATGAAGTGTTTTTCAGCCTCTTCTCTCACATTGAGCATTTTCACCCATATTCTGGAATCCCCCATTTTCCTGGTAACAAGAGAGGGATGGCAGTGTTTGCAGTACTTACCCATGAGGAAACGAGCCCAAAGGGAAGTCTGTGCTCTGAATTGAATCCAAAGTTTGTAGAAATTGATCTGTTGGAGTTGATGGAGACCCTTGAAACCAAGCCTCCTGACTAAAGTTGGTTTTATAGCTTTTTGCCAAGAAGTCCAGTGTAGCTGTTGCCTCTGTCCTGACCAAAGAAACCTATTAAATGCTCTTTCCATTTGTAGTTGAGTACTCTTCTTCAAGGGAGTTAATTGGAGCAGGTAGGATGGGAAGGTGGTAAGAATGCTTTTCAGCAAGGTTATTCTCCCACCATTAGAAAGGAAGGAGTTGGTCCAGCACTTAAGTTGGGAATCAATTATTTCCAGAATTTCATCAAATTGTAATTGTTTGACTCGACCAATAGTCAAATAAGACCCAAGATATTTGAAGGGAGGAGTAGAGCAGGAGTACCCAGTATGTTCCATGATCCAGTGTTTATGATGGGTAGTAATGTGCTTAGAGAAGAAAAGTTGACATTTATCAGGATTCAGGTTCATGCCAGATTGAAGCTGAAAGGACTCCAAGCAATTTTTCAGATTTTTGACTACAGTTCTATGGGCATTAGAGAAGATTAAGACATCATCAGCATACATTAGGTGGGAGACTTCAATGTTGGATCTGTGGTGATATCTGGAGTAATTCTGGTGAGCTACAGTTTTGTTGAGTAGTCTAGACAAATAGTCTAAGGACAAGATGAAAATAGTAGGGGATAAGGGGTCTCCTTGTTTGAGACCCCTTGTGGCTTTGAACTTTCCCCAAGCTTGGCCATTGATCAGTATGGAGTGCTCATTAGCTTCCAACCATCTTTTAATAAGGGTGCAGAATTGTACCTTGAATCCTCTGGCTGAGAGAACTTCCATAATGAAATCCCAGTGGATTGTATCATAAGCCTTTTGAATATCCAGTTTGTATATCAGGTTCCCACCCCTATGCCTCTTATCAAGATCTAGAAGTAATTCCTGAGCTAATAGAATATTGTCATTGATGGACCTCCCTTTTACAAAGGCTGATTGATTGGAACTAATTATTGTATCAAGGTGTGGTTGAAGCCTAACCACAATAATTTTACTAATTGTTTTGCTGATGACAGAAGTGAGGCAGATAGGTCTGTAATGATTCCAATTGGGGGAAGAATTTGCTTTGGGGACCAGGACAAAATTTGAAGAACTGAAGTAGCTAGGGAGAGGTGAACCCTGGAAGAAACTTTGGATGGCTTCAATTACATCTCTTTTGATCAGTTCCCAGGAAGTTTTGTAGAATTCAGCTGTATAGCCATCAGGCCCAGCTGTTTTAGAGCTATCTATGGAGCAGATGGCATCCCAAATTTCCTTCTCAGATGGCACCTCAGTGAGCACTAGGTTACTGGTGTAGAGGGTCTCAGTATGGAATAATGAGCCATCAATGGAGTCCCTGGGGTCATTGTTCTGAGTGAGGAGATTCTGAAAATGCTGAACAGCATCCAGGGCTATGGATGGAAGATCCTGTAGCAATCCCCTCTCTTCGGACTGAATACTATGGATATGATTGCATTTCCTCTTGTACTTAATGACTGCATGAAAGTATTTATAATTCCTGTCACCATGGATGAGATGAGTGAGTGCAGCTTTCTGTTTTAGGAGAGATTCCTGTCTTTCAGTGGCCAACAGGAGATTGGATTGGGCAGTCAAAAACTGCTCCTCAGTGGCATATCCAGCTTGGGTTAAATCTTCCAAATTGAGCAGATCTTTTTCAGCTTTACTGACAGCCTAATGAATATCCCCTATAGAGTTCCAACTCCAATGTCTGAGAGCTTTACTGAGTTTGATTTGCATAAGGTACAGTTTGACAAGAGGATGGGGGTGGACAATGCTTCCCCAGTTTGCTTGAACAGTTTGTTGGTAATCAGGGTGAGTGGACCAGACATTAAGGAATCTGAATGGAGGGGAGGGAGCTTGGGGAAGTGGGGGATGTAATAGTGATGAGAAGGGGTCTATGATTAGATGCTGCAATGCTGAGATGAGTAACATAGGTTAGGAGCCAATTTGAGAGCCATTGACTGTTTACAAGAAATCTGTCCAACCTTTCCCATATCTTCCCTCTTTTCCAAGTGTAAGCTAGACCCCTGAAGCCAATGTCAAATAGATTAGCAGCATGGATGTTTTCATTGAAGGTCAACATCTTAGTCAGATTGGGTCCTCTACCTCCCAATTTTTCAGCTGTAGTGGCAATATTGTTAAAATCTCCCCCCACAAGCCAAGGGGAGTTAAGGCTGTTTCCAATGCTGATGAGGTTAGCCTAGAGATTAATTCTGTCTTCATTTCTACTGCCAGCATAAACAAAAGTAATAAAGCCCCTTTGCCTATTGAGTTGAAAAGAAGAATGTATAAATTGTTGGTGATCAATAATGGGGGACCAAGAGATTTCCTTTCTACAAAATATCCAAATTTTATTGTTGCAATTGGCAAAATGGTGGAAACCATGGAATTTATTGATGATATTTTGTGGGTGTTTGTGCACCAAGGGTTCAAGTATAGCAAAGCACCAAAGTTTGTATTTTTTATTGAGATGAATGATTCTTTTTAAAGATAAAGGGTTTCCAATGCCCCTTATGTTCCAACATAAAAGGTTGATCATTGATTGGGGGGGTTGATATTATTTGGTTGGGATCTGGATCTTGATCTTGATCTTCTCCTAGAGGAGCCTGCTAGTTCACCCTCTGACAGTGGAAAACCCAGTTTTAACAATTCTATACTGCTCTTTTTCTTTTTTTTTGAGAGTTGGGTTTGCCATTTCCTTTCCATATCTGTTTGCATACCATTGATGACAGATGGGGGGGGATCAGTGGAAGTAGTGGATTGTGAAGGGGACACAATATTGATTTCATTGACTTCTCTTCTGCACACATCAGCTTGGTCAGAACCCAATACAGGAGAGGACACAGGTTCTGGCTCACAATGAACAGCAGCTTCCTGTATATCAGAAATGGAGATATGTGCGGTTTACCGATCAAGACCAGTACTGGCTTGGATAACCGATGGGAGATCACATGGTCCTTCTCATAGGGGACAACGACTTCATTTGAGGTAGTGTCGGGTACATCTTTTCCAGGATTCGAACTTTTCTACTTGGGGGTGGAGTCTAAAACATCTCTCATTGGTATGTCCAAACATTTTACAATGAGAACAGAAATAAGGCTTTTGTTGGATAATGACTTCTTGCCATTGCCCTTCACTAGCTGATCCAATCCAGATCTTATGAATCTCAGGTAAGGTAATATCTCTTTCAACTTGGATTCTGGCTGCTTCAGGTTTAGCCTTGTTTTAAGTTTCAGCATCAAGTCTTAGGGGTGTGTCAAGAGATCTACCAATTTGGAATAGTGCTGATTGGTTAAAGTATCTATAGGGAAGTTTTGGTAGTTTGAACCAAATAGGAACAATAGGTGGGTCTTTGCTAGGGTCAAAAGTGGGGGTCCACTTGATGATTTTCATTTCCACCCCAGCTATGCTAACCACTTGTTTAGGAAACAGAAGTGCATAATCCTCTTCATTAGAAAAATTAATCAGCAAGTGTCTCCCATCTAATAGCCCAATTTTCCAATTGCCTTTGAAATTGAGGGATGCAAAGAAATTTCTGACAGTTTCCATCTTGGGATGACCCAGCATGAATATACCTATCAAAGTGAGTTTCACCTCTTCATCCAAAGCAGTCAATTCTTCATCAGTAAAGATAACAGCTGGACATCCTTCTTTTACTTCAAGAGGTCTGATAAAGGGACAAGAGATCTTTCCAGCAATAGCCTCATGAAGTTTTTGGGGACATATGAGCTTAGAGGGATCAGAGATAGCAGGGGCATTACCAACCACTCCAGCATAAGTGGCTTTAGCCCAGTTAATATTGGTATCCAGATCTATTGGACAGGCCATTGGAGAAGAAACCCACCACAGCCACCAACTCACAGGACAGGACCCAGAAAAGAGATCCCAGCCAGCAGTAAAATAGAAAAAACTGGGTAAGGAGAGCCTAAAATTAGTATCTCAAGAAATCCTCAGCAACTATCAGCTTCAGCAGCCAAGAACAACATATCCAAGACCCGACGGACGAGCGATGGAACGATAAAATTTGAAAAAGGAATAGCCCGGGAAGACTCGAAAAGCTTAAAGAAGAGCCAGAGACCTGCAACACACCTCGCGATAGACCGGAGGAGGAGGAACCTAGACGGAGAACCCACTCGAGAGCTCACACGAGACCTAGCGCTATGTGTGGTCATGGTCGAAACCCTAGCGAGAGCAAAAACCACACCGTATGCCATACATATATATATATATATATATATATATATATATATATATATATATATATATATATATATATATATATATATATATATATATATATTTATAATTTATTTAACAATTAAATATTTTTATAATTAAATTATAATTATAAATAATATACTATACTTAAAATATTAAAAAAATATATTATATATATATATATATATATATATATATAATTTTTTTAACTATTAAATATTTTTATAATTAAATTATATTTAAAATAATATAATATACTTAAAATATTTAAAATAAAAAATAATTTTGTATATATATATATATATATATATATATATATATATATATATATATATATATATATATATATATCATTTTTTTAACTATTAATAAATTTTATAATTAAATTATATTTATGAATAATATATTATACTTAAAATATTTAAAATAAAAAAATAATATTAAATAAATTTTATTATATATATAAATATATATTTATATACCTCTATATATATTTTTTTATTTATAATTTTTTGTAATTATTAAATATTTTTATAAATAAAATTATAATTATAAATAATATACTATACTTAAAATATTTAAAATAAAAAAATAATATTAAATAAATTTTTATATATATATAAATATATATTTATGTACCTCAATATATATATATTTTTATAATTTTTTTAGTTATTAAATATTTTTATAAAGATTAAACTATACCTAAAATATATAAAATAAAAAAAAATATTATATATATATATATATATATATATATATATATATATATATATATATATATATATATATATATATATATATATATATATATATATATACATATATATATATACATATATATATATATTTATATATACGAGATATAAATTTATTTATTTAAACTTTATTTAACTATTAAATATTTTTATGATTAAATTATATTTATAAATATTATACTATACTTAAAATATTTAAAACAAAAAAATAATATTAAATAAATATATATATATATATATATATATATATATATATATATATATATATATATATATATATATATATATATATATATATATATTAATTTTTATTTATAATTTATTTAATTATTAAATATTTCTGTGATTAAATTATATTTATAAATAATATACTATTTTTAAAATATTTAAAATAATAAAATAATATAAATAAATTTATTTATATATACCTATATTTATTTATTTATAATTTATTTAACAATTAAATATTTTTATAATTAAATTATATTTATAAATATTATACTATACTTTAAACATTTAAAAAAAATATATTATATATATATATATATATATATATATTTATTTATTTATTTATAATTTATTTAATTATTAAATATTTTTATAATTAAATTATATTTATATATAATATACTATTCTTAAAACATTTAAAATAAAAAATAATATAATATAATATATATATATATATATATATATATATATATATATATATATATATATATATATATGTATATAGTTATACATAATTTTTATTTATAATTAATTTAATTATTAATTATTTTATTAATTAAATTATATTTATAAATAATATACTATACTTAAAACATTTAAAATAAAAAAATAATATTATATAAATATATATTTATATATTTATATATACCTATATATATATTTATTTTTAATTTACTTAACTATTAAATATAAATGATCAATCCCTGACCTAATGCCCAAACCATTGACACAATAGGTCAACTTTTGACCAAAAAGTCAATTTTGGTCAAAATAGTCTATTTTTGAATTAATGACCAATTATTGACCCAATAGTCAATCTCTGACAAAAAGTCAACTTTGGTCAAAATGGTCAATCCTTGACCCAATGACAAACTCATTAACCAAATAGGTCAACTTTTGACCAAAAAGTCAATTTTGTTCAAAATTATCATTTTTTGATCTAATGACCATCCTTTGACCCAATAGGTCAACTTTTGAACAAAAAGTCAAATTTGGTCAAAATGGTCAATTTTTGACACAATGACCAACCCATTTACCCAATAGATCAACTTTTTGACGAAAAAGTCATCTTCGGTCAAAATGGTTAATTCTCGTCCCAATTACCAACTCATTGACCAAATAAGTCAACTTTTGACCAAAAAAATAACTTTGGTTAAAATGGTCAATTTTTATCCCATTGACCCAATAGGTCTACTTATGACCAAAAAGTCATCTTTGGTCAAAATGGTCTATCTTGACCCAATTACCAACTCATTGACTAAATAAGTCAACTTTTGACCAAAAGTCAACTTTGATCAAAATAGTCAATATCTGACCCAAAGACCACCCCGTTGACCCAATAGGTTAACTTTTGACCAAAAATTCAATTTTGGTCAAAATAGGTCAACTTTTGACCAAAAAGTAATCTTTGGTCAAAATGGCTAATTTCTGACCCAATGATCACCTATTGACCCAAAGACCAACCCATTGACCCAACAGGTCGGTTTTTGACCAAAAAGTAAATTTTGGTCAAAATAGTTAATTTTTTATCTAATGACCAATTATTCACTCAATAAGTTAATCTCTGACCTAAAAGTCAACTTTGGTCAAAATATTCAATCCTTAACCCAAAATATTTATATATACCTATATATATTTATTTATAAATTATTTAACTACTAAATAGTTTTATAATTAAATAATATTTATAAATAAAATACTATAATTAAAATATTTAAAATATAAAATTATATAATATAAATTTAAATATTTATATATATATAAATATATATATATATATATATATATATATATATATATATATATATATATATATATATATATATATATATTTATATATAGACATTTATATTTATTTATTTATAATTTATTTAACTATTAAATATTTTTATAATTAAATTAAATTTATAAATAAAATACTCGTAATTAAAATATTTAAAATAAAAAATAATATTAAATAAATTTATATATATATATATATATATATATATATATTTAAATAAACCTATATACATTTTTCTATTCATAATTTATTTAATAATTAAATATTTTTATAATTAAATTATATTTATAGATAATATACTATACTTTAAACATTTAAAAAAAAAATAATTATATATATATATTTATATATACCTATATATATATTTTTATTTATAATTTATTTAACTATTAAATAATTTTATAATTAAATTATATTTATAAATCATATACTATACTTAAAATATTAAAAATAAAAGAATAATGTTAAAAAAATATATATATTTATATATTTATATATACCTATATATATTTTTATTTTTAATTTAATTAACAATTAAATATTTTTATAATTAAATTAAATTTATAAATAATAAACTATACTTAAAACATGAAAAATAAAAAAATAATTAGGTATATATTTATTTATTTATAAT
>CM040421.1:131572380-131805182 GCA_022702705.1 Papilionanthe hookeriana x Papilionanthe teres | reverse complement strand
AAAGTTCTCCAGCATTAAAAACTATTTTGTTTATCTTAAGTTTATAAACCATCCTGTTTTCCAAGGTGCAAGTTGCTTACTACACGGCTCCCCAGTGCATCTGAGTTTAAAGCATAAATTAAATGGCCCATGTTTACCTTGGCTTGCTTAACTGAAAAATCCTCTACTCATAAAATAATTGAAAAGCCAAGTGGAAGAGATAGGCATCAACGTAGAGAGAAGAATTGCGAGATAACTGACAAAGTTGGGACAAACAAAAGATGCACACAAATCATGAGAAGCGAAGAAGACAAATGCAGCTACATCGCATCAATGAAATTAAACAAGCCTCCTAAATACCATGATTTCTTACAATATGAGTCAAAATTTTAATTAGACATTCAAGGCCGCCAAATCATCGTTTAGACCGCCAGATTTGAAATATAATCAATCAAAAAGTCTATCCCATTTTGATGTTTTCTTCGCCACCTATATCAATGCATTTCACTATTTTTCTTTTATACCTGCAGAATCATACATGGTGAACGTATATAAGGCTGAAGGTGCGTATGCACAGAAATTTTAATACTGAATTGAAATTTAATTATTTTTCTTTAATTATTCAACCTAAATCTCTATTTTTAGTTAGTAAAATTTCAAAGTATATAGATTTTTGTCCCTATTGTGAGCCCTAAACAAGCTGATAGATAATTTTAAATTCTCTATTAATTAAATGTTAAAAACCATAAAAATACATTATAACAATACAATACCATAAATACATTAATAACAATTCCTTTTAATTAATAGACATACATTCACCTTGTACTTCAACTTTAGAGTTTATTTCCGAAGTATTAAGATAAAACAAACATTAAAAAAAAACCCATTTTACATTTTCCTTCTACAAACAATTATTTTTAAACATATCAATATATATATACACACACACGCAATTAAACTAAGAACTCAAAATTTAATTATTTTTTATAAATAAGGCAGTTGTTTACATGAAGTAATCTATTAAGACATTTTTTATCATCCAAACGATGACCAAAAGCTATCACGAAATTATGAAGTGAAATATTCCATAGCAACAACTAATATTAAGACATTTGAAGAAACTGAATATCTTAATAAAAGTTGATACAAATTTTCTCTATAAAAAAACAAACATAATGTTTAAAAAAAAATCAATCCAACTAGCTACCAATAACAGAATCCTTTAATTAAACAATCAGTACTCGAGTTTTTTTACATGTTATGAACTTAGTTTAACCATTATTCTTCTAAAAATATACAAATGACCATTAAATGTATTCCTGATAATCATAAAACTATAGATATAACCAAAAATAAAAATTAAAAAAAAAATGTGCAATGCTCATTACTAGTCATCACTTGGTACTAGCGCCAAAAATGAGTACTCATGACCCTCATCACCATGTCAGATGAGCGTTTGATAAAAGCCTAAGAAAATAACAAACGAAATTTTCATTGTAAACTATTAACTCGATGAAAAGCAGAGCTGATTTATTCAGAACTGTTGAGTGTTTCACACACAATAGCCGAACTAGAAAGCATCAATAGCTTTCATAATTTGGAAAATTTTATGATATTCAGAGAAACAAAAATCCTTTCTAGTGGGCTTTAATTAGCTCGCTTCTTCAAAACTGGCTTACGCGCTTCCTTCTTGCGAGGTACTGCAGACGATCCTAGTGGTGTTATCTCAGCTGCAGTCAGGTATAAGTCCTTCAATCTGCTAAAAAAAATAAAATAAATTTAACAGATAAATATACAAAGGATTTCAGAAATGAAAGATTATAATACCTTGGCAAGCTGATGATTATAATAACAACAAATACTCCAGCAATAAGAGGAAATACGGGTGCTGGTGTGAGTTCCTGCACCCAAATAAATAAATAAAGTCAGTGGAGGGACAGAAATGCTTTCTCATACGTCAATTAGCATGCAACTCTTTCGTTCCAATCATGTTTGCCCAAAATAGAAAAACACCATAGCTAATAAAGGCCAAATGTTAATACCGCACACCATTCTTAACCATGAAACAGGAGATGCATTTTCTTATAGTGACTATTCAAACACAAAAAATCAGCGCCGAAAGGCATTCCAGACCATAAAAGGTAAAGAACAAAATTTTATTTCTTTACGCGATTAACCCAATGCCAGTTAATCAAAGGAGAACAAGTGTGGAAGAAAGCTACTTAACCTCAGCTGAGTTTTTCCTTTTATTTTATTTTGTTTATATTTTAATTTTAATTGAAATATGATTAGTTGTAAAAGTTTTTCTTGTTTAAATATTCGAAACATCTTTTAGGTGAATTGAATTTTCTTAGAAAACAAAACAATTTCATTTTTGAAAATAAAACTAAAAGCATATAAAAGTTATGCTATCCAAACATGTTCTCGAAAACAAAAATAAGAATGAAAAGATAATACAAGATAAAAGTGATACTAAATGGGCTTTTAATTGCTTGAAATTACTGAAAAAATTAGAAAACAGACTAAAGTGAGTACAGCGAAATGGAAAGATACAAGATCCTTAATATTACATTTTCTGCAGTGATAGTAATAGTATTTCGCAAATTGAAGCATCTGCTAGTCATAATGAAAGCACAGAACGAACCGTGAGATCAATTACGCTCTAGTTAGGGACAAAAAAAATAGCTTTAAGATTAGGTAATCAGATTCACAATTTCAAGATCAACAAACAACTGGATCAAGAAATACATGTTTATGTTGGTGCTCTATAACTATATTTGAGAGGACACACGTGAACTTGGGGCTTCTTTATCAAGTCAACCTCAAGGACCTCGGATTCAAATCTGCATGGCTTGGGGGCAATAATTCTTCAATTTATTCTGTATTTGGTTTTCTTCTAAAATGAATTTTTTATGGATGATGTAACATTCTTTGCAAAACAATCCTATTATCCCAAATCTGAAATTCAGGAGGAGAGTGAATATCAGAATTGGGACACTACTCTGAATACTCAAAATAAATTAGAGTCGTCACAATCTATTCTACTTCTCTCTAATCATCTTTTCTCCCAAATTCCACCATTTGAGGATGAAAAACCTGAGATTGGTAACAAAGAAATGCACAAGAAACTTCATGTGTGCACTAGGAGAAAGAAATCCACTGAGCACGATCAGGATAATATGCAACCAAAGGGCTATTCGAAACCAAACCTAAATCCACGCATCTCTGAAGTTCCAAGGGAGGTGGAATCGAGGAGAGAAGATAAGAAAAGTTGCACAAATTATCCTATCTAGGAGTATGTTGCCTATGAGAAGTTATCAACTTACAAAGTTCTTATATCTACCCTTGATAACGTGTAGATACCCAAGTCTATTCATGAAACACTTCAAAGTAAGCACTTGATTAAAATGACACAAGAACATTTATATAGCTTCCTCCAGCCAAAAGATCCATGTCAAATGCAAAACAAATGGGAGCATAATGAGATTCAAGACAAGATTGGAGGCCAAAAATTATACTAAGTCTTATGGGATAAACTATCAAGAGACCTTTACCCCAGTGGCCAAGCTAAAAACTGCAACTGTTCTTTCCTTGGCTGTGAAAAAAGAGTGAGAATTGCAATAACTTTACATCAAGAATGTTTTTTTAAATGGAGACCTCGGAGAAGAAGTGTATATAAGGATCCCATCAATATTAGAATACAGCTCAAATAAACATCTGGTGTATAAACTAATAAAGTCGCTCTATGGACTCAAACAATCTCCACCGACTTGGTTTGACAAGCTTGCCAAAACTACGAAGTCTAATGGATACATCTAATACCAAGCTAGTATCCACTATTCATAAACAATAAACAGGGAGGTAAGAAGCTATGTATATTATCCATGTAAATGATATGTTGAAAAGAGTAGAGAGATTCTTGTCATTGAATTTAAAATCAAGAATCTAGAAACTATGAGATACTTTCCGGGCATGGAGTGGCTAGGTCCAAAACAGGAATTGTGCTATCCAGAAGAAAGTACATTCCAAATTTATTGTTAGAGACAGGGATTCTGGGGTGTAAACTTGCTAATAATCCCATGAAATTCAACAAATATTTACATTAAGAGGGAGAAAAGATGCCAGTGGAAAAAAGTAGATATCTGAGATTGGTAGAATAATTTATTTATCTATCACACACTAAACCTGATATCATTTATTCTGCACCATCGTGAGTCAAACAATAAAAAGTCAAAATGAAAAATATTTGGAGATGTTTTATAGAATATTGAGGTTCTTAAGAAAACCCCTAATAAAGGGTTATTGTTAAAGAAATCAGACAACATGGAGGTAGAAAAATAAATTAATGCCAGTTGAGCAGTGGAACACACCGATAGAAGATCTACATCTCGATATCATTCTATTATATAGGAAAATCTAGTCACATTGAGCAAGAAGCAAGACATGGTCTCCAAAAGTAGAGCAGAATAGGAGAACCTAGCACTTGCTTTGAAAATTTGTGAAGGAATGTGTATCCAAATGTTACTAAGTTGTGATACTTTACAGTCAATCTCATACAGATTTTCTGTGACAGCTAAGCCGCCATTAGTATTGCAAAAGATTTTTTGCATCATGACAGAACAAAACACATTGAGATTTATAAATATTTTATATCTAAAAAGGTCAATAGTGGCATTATTCACTTGATATACATTTCAACTCATCTTCCAATCACTGATATCTTCACTAAAGCTCAATCTCTAGGCATCTTTGCTGACTTGAATACCAAAATAGGCATTTTTAACATATATGACTTAATTTGAGGGTAAGTGTGAAAAATTAGGAAGGTGAGCTAGTCGGATACCTCAGAGCTATTAGGGGACTAAATTGGAGATAAATTTAGAAACTCTTGATTAGTTATTCTCTTTCTATTTTCATTTTTATTTATTTTTGTTTCAGAATTACATTCTTTCCAAACTTAGATTTGAGATATTTAGTAAGTTGGTAAATTAAGAGGGCTAGTTTTCGTATATTTGTAGCCGTCCCCACTTAGTGGGAGAATGGTTTATCGTTTTTGTTGTTTGTTTCTCTATATATATACATATCTTATATGTGAGTAATGAAATCAAGCAATTTTTTCGTCCAAGACGTTATTTTCTACACGTAGGTACAATTTCAAGATCTACAAATAACTGGATCAAGAAATACCTGTTTGTGTTGGTGCTCAACAACTTTATAGTTGAGAGGACCCACATGAACTTGGGGCTGCTTTACCAAGTCAACTTCAAGGACCTCAGATTCAAATCTGCCGCTCTTCCATCCAAGGCCAGGTCGAAGCTGCAAAAGGTGACGACCCTTGGCCAAGTCTCGTATCTGGAAGTAATACGATATTGGCAAAGGAATGACTGAAACAACCTCAGATGGGTCATTTGCTGATCTTATTTCTATAGAGAGATAAGGCTGCAATGTTTCAAGATTGTATCCTTGAACATGACCACTTAAAATGGTCATCTCAGGCTCTTCAAAAACAACAAAGTCCACTCCTGTTACATCATCAGCTCCAACCTGAACAAGAGAACATAGAATTGCATCAAAATAATAAATGATGGTTTGCACTGCTATCATTTGATTTATATGCGGCAAGATGGCAGGATAAAAAATAAAGATACAAAATAATCAAATCAATAATTGGATGCAAAGAGTACCAATATTAGAAAAACTGGGTGCTGTAAGTTCACTACAGAAGATCAAAATTGGATAAATATGTACTAAACTCTTTACGTATCAAAAAAAGCAGCAGCAGCTCTTTTAAAATTACTTTTGAATAACTTTTTTTAAAATCCACTTGTTTCCTGCATTTGATGTTCGTTTTAGCCAAGTAAATATTTATTTATGAGAATTTAATGCTAGTTCTAGTCGGTGATGACGAGTCATTTTAGACTAAAAATCCAAATCAAAGCATCAAAACAAGTGCTCATATCTTAAATATCTACAACAAAAGCAGAAGAGAATCATATGTTAAAACCAATGAGGAATAAAAAACATAAAAATAACTAAAATTTGCTATCACAACCAAAGAAGACAACTCAATCACATCAGGCAAATCAAAATACATGCATTATCAATTAATTGAAGTCTTCCCCTAACTAACTAACATTGCTTCGCATTTTGAATACTTTGCCATTTTTCTGTAAGAAGATTTAAATAAACAATAGTTAACAGTACGGGCATTAATATTCCCCAACCCCCTCAGACATATGCTAAGCTGGATAAATTTATAGCAATTCATCATCATTACTATAATTAAAGCTGCAAATGATCAGAGACGAGCCGAGCCGAGCCGAGCAAAAGCTTGCTCAAGCTTGAACTAGTTGCAAAACTGAGCTCAAACTCAAGTTCGAGCTCAATTTGACAATTAATAGTAGTGTTTTAAGTTTAATACATTTAAAACTATAATTATTTGTACTTAGTTTAAGATTAGTTTGTTAGCTAATCAAATGATCCTATTGGCGAGCAGCTTGGTACTTATTTGAATAAGTCTTATCAAGCCTAATAATAGCAGCATGCTGAGCAAAAAAACGAGACTTTGATTGAATGATCTTCTAAGTAAACAAACATTGTAACTAGCATAAATAGGTGGCTTGTATGCATGAACAAAATAGACTACTTTAGAAAAGAGCGACACCCCCACATAATCAAAATATTAAATGAATCTATAAGCAAGTCTTAAATGAGAATATCATCGAGAGTTAATTGAGCTCTAAACAAGTTTATTTATAAACTTGAAATGATATTTTACCATAATCACAACTAAATTATTCATTTATCAATCAAGTAATCATAGAAGTGCTCAAGTTTCACACGCCAACTTCCCCCCAATTAAGTGTTAGCTGAGGTGTGATAGAGACAAACAATTTGATCAGACTAAATTTTCACCAGCACTCGTCATGACTAGAAAATTTAGGACACATTGGCTGATGAACTAGTTTAACTAAATTACCCCAAATAAGCTTGGTACATTCATAATTCAGTCAAATATATACATTTAAAAGCATGAAAATCATACCATCAAAATATATAAACTCGTCCTGACTTGCAAAATTAGGACCAAGTGATTGATAAACTAGTCTAACTAAATTGCATCAAACATACTTGGTACATTGATAATTCATTCATACATATATATTTAAAAGCATGAAAATCATATCATTAAAATATATAATCTATACAGAGATGTTAAATTCAACATAATAAAAATATGTACCCAAAAGTCTATATAAGCTCTCAAAATTATGAAATGCAAAAGTTGTACAAATCACACCTTGCTACTCACCTCGTTGCTCCTTACCCCGTTTGAAAATCAAAAAATGCAAAAAGAACAACAACGAGCTTAGCGAAATAATCAAGACTAAAATAAGATTTTTATAGGAGAAAAAAAGCCTTGTATGCTCGTATGTAATCCATGTATATATTCCCAAAACATGGCCATAATATGCTATAAATGTATAAAAAATGAAAAGAAATCAGATTTATTAAGCAGGAAATCTTGACTGTTGTATAAAACATGTACTTCATCTATTCACGAGTAATCATAAACATATTCATAAAAGTCGTCAATCTAATCATAGGAATGTCATTTGTAACTGTATATACCTCAACTATTCTCATATCATGGAATATAGTAGGATCACCACCAAGCCTAAAAGTCAAGTTAAATATTGATTTAGGTTGGGCCCTTTAACATAGCAATTTCAATAGCCCCCTGGTTCCTGACATTGCGTCACCGTCTAATCTCAACAGTTCCCATAGTTTTGTCGTCGTTAAGTACTAGAATTCAGAAATCTCACTATTCTCTATCATCCATACTTACAAGTATTTATGTAATAGCTTATCTATAACATTACTTGTGACATTTCTTAAAGAATAATTCCAGTAACAAACATTTATAATGGGCATTTTATAAATCATATGCATGAATCATAGTAAATGAATACCTACAAATAATGATTTCAAAAGCATCTTCATCAGATTCATATCCTAGTACATGTTTCGTATGTGACTACAAGTTTGCATTCATACAATTTATGCACAAATTTCTAAATGCAATATTGTCAAACAAATAATCACATGAAAACCTACAGAAATTTCTAAATGTAATATTGTCAAACAAATAATCTCAGTCATTCAGTTTGACCTAGTTGTCACATGTCGAGTAAGTTTTGGCTACGAGATTACTACAGTGCCACAGTGAGGTCATGAAGATTAATTAGGCTTATTTAATGTATTAATTAAGTTATCATTTTAAAATTTCATATCTTCCCATAGACTTATAATTCATGCATAATATTATACATCAAATTAATCGATTTGATGTGTAGAATTTTATAAAATTACTATTAAATTTTAGAGGATGCAAAATATGGAGTACACAAGTCTTTAAAATTTTATCTGGTGTCTAAAATTTTTGGTGTTACAACTCTCCCCTCATTATTAAAATTTTCGTCCTCGAAATTTCTGAAATTATTTCAACAGAGATATATTATGTTACATTTCTTCTTTTTTTCCCATGTAGCTTCTTTTTCAGGCATGTGCTTCCACATTATATCGACAAAAGGAAGCTATATGTTTTCTTAACTTCTTAATATATGTTTCTAAAATGTTTTCAGGCTCTTCAATGTAAGTTGGATTTTTCTGTACTTACAATATCTTCATGTGAAATCTTCTGTTCTGAATTTGAAACTCATTTTCTCAAAATTTAAATGTGAAACACATAATGAATACCTGACATATCGGCAAATAAGGCCAGGCTCGTAAGCAACTGGACCAATCCTTTCTATTTTTTGAAATGAATCAATGAACCTAGGACACAACTAACTTCCCTAATCAAATCTAGTTGTACTTTCATTATTTTGACGCTTAGAAATAGAAAATCACCAATTTGAAATTCTACTGCTTTGTGTTTAGGTCATAATATTTCTATTGTCGATCCTAAGCAGCTTTCAATTTGTCTATAATTAACTTGATTTTCTTTGAGTTTTCGTCTAACTCGGGACGTAACATTTGATATTCACCCACTTTAACCCAATTTAATGGAATTCTGCAATTCCTACCATACAGTGTTTCATAAGGAGTCATTTGGATACTGGATTGACAATTATTATTGAAGGCTAACTCAATCATTAGAATGTGATCTTCCCAACCATCTCTAAAGTGGAGAAAACAAAGCCCCAACAAATCTTCCAACAATAGAATTATCATTCGTGATTGTCTGTCGATTTATAGATGAAAAGTTGGGTTAAAGTGCAAATGCATACTCAAAACTTGTTGAATGTCTTTCCATAATCTGGAAATGAATCTTCCATGTCTATCAAAAATAATAACTTTTGGAACACCTGCAATTTGATAATTTCATTGACATATAATTTAGTCACATTTTTAACTGGATTTGTCTATCTGATTAACAAGAAATAAGTTGACTTTGTTAGCCTGTTAATAATGACCCGAACACTGTCATGACTCTGCCTGAATCGGAAAATCCCATAACAAAATATATATAAATTTCTTCCCATTTTCATTCAAGTACATACAATGATTGTAGGAATCTATTGGGCCTTTGATGCACAATATTTACAATCTGACCAACTTGACATTCAGACACATATTTAGCAACATCCTTCTTCATACCTTGCCACCAGAAACTCAATTTTAAATCCTTGTACATTTTAGTGCTGCCTGGATGAATTGTGTAGCCTGAACGATGAGTTTTATGTTGGATTTCTCGTCTCAAATTAGAATCGGCAGGTACCCATAACTGCATGTCATTGATAATACCATCATCATCAACAGTCATATCTGACCTCTTTCCTGATTGAATATTTCAGGAGTTTCAAATATTTATTGTTAAAATTCTGAGTTATTGCATTGATTCTACATTTTAGAGTTATTGCACTATCAACTGCTGTAAATACTGCAATCTATCAATTTCTTTAATCAATTTCAGCACGTGAGTAACCATTCAGCTTGCGCTATCTAAAAAATTATGGCTCAAAGCATCAGTAACTACATATGCTTGGCTAGGACAAATATTAAATATCGAGATCATAATCATTAATCAACTCTAGCCATCTTCACTGTATCAAGATTAGTTCTTATTGTGTGAAAATGTACTTTAAAATATGATGATCGATAAAGACTTCTCACTTCACATCATATAAGTAGTGTTGCAAAATCTTGAGAGCAAAGACTACGACAACTAACTTCAAATTATGCGTTAAATAGTTCCTCTCATGTGCCTTTATCTAGATGCAAAAGTTATAAACTTTTATGTTGCATTAGAACAAAGTCCAAGCATCTAGATGTTGTGTCGCTATAAATATAGAACCCTTTTCTACCGGATGGAATAGTTAACAATGAAGCAGTGGTCTCTTGAAAATTGTGTTCACATTTAGCATTCCACTCAAATTGGACATCTTTTCTCATTAACTTGAACAACGACATAGCTATCTGTGAAAATCCTTTAACAAAACTCCTGTAATATTCGACCAAACCAAGAAATTACATACATACGTAACATCTTCGAAATAAGTCATTCCACAATTGCTTTCACTTTCTGAGGATCTGCTGATATTCCTTGTCAACTGATAAAATGTCCCAAGAATGCAATACTCCACAACCAAAACTCACATTTTGACAATTTTGCATATAGTTGATTCTGCTTCAGCAGTTCTGATACTATTTTCATATGCTTGCATGATCATCATCAATTCTTGAATATATCAAAACATTATACAAAAGATAATGACAAACTGATCCATATAAGACTTGAAAATATAGTTCATCATGAATACAGTAGAAAATGATCATACATGATCTCAAAAGTTGTATTAATTATATCTGCCTCCATGATTTTGACCTGATGATATCCTGATCTCAAATGAATTTCGGAATATACAGTAGTATCTTTAAACCAATCAAATGGATCATTTATCTTTGGTAAATAATATTTGTTCTTAATAGTCACCATGTTCAGCTCTCTATAATTAATGCATAATGCACATATTTGTCTTTCATTTTTAGAAATACTACTAGAAAATTCCAATGTGCTTTGTTTGACCTGATAAAACCTTTATCTATCCATTCCTTTAAATGAGATTGCAATTCTTGCAAATCTTTTAGAGCATAAGAGTGAGAGGCACAAACCTCGGCCGAATAGAGGCCATGCAAGGTATGCCTCAACCAATGTGAGATATACGCCATGCTCGAGTTGCTTGAGGTTTATGCCTCAAACCATTTTTCTTTGGTATTACACTAAAGCCCATCTCAAATTGTGCCATTTTAAAGAAGTGCTAATAATCAATATATCCACTTCTATCAAAATAGAAAAACAATCAAATCTTAATGTTAAAATATTATTTATCATTCCAAACAACGCACACAATTTGACTAGAAATGCCGAAGATATTCCTTACAACTGCAATTATACATCTTTATACTCACTGTTAATTACTTGTCCATTAGAAGGTAATTATATGATGATTGTCTACCGTTAACATCATGATTTGCAACCAATGAGTAGATTATAAATCGACTAAAACAACCTTTGAATAATGAAAATTAATGTCCAACCATCACATACAACAAACTTGAGACAACATATAACATCAAATCTCAAGAAGATAAACACAGATAAATCAAATAATTTAAGTCATTTTTTAATCTCCTGCTGCTAGTTAGACATCATGATTAGGAGTACATGAATGAAATGATTGCTATACACTTAAGCCTAACCGTTTTAGTTGGTGATTTTTGACAGGTGTTCAATTTAATACTGGAACTCATCAAACCTCGACAAATTTAGTAATGTTACCAAATTTTTCAATTTTTTCCCCAAAAAAAATGGAGAGAAGCTACCTATTATCCATTTCATAACTTGAAAAGTCCATTTCATTAGTTTGAGTTGATGTTATAAAATGTGATTAACCCTAAAAAGCCTAAAATGCCCAGATGGAAAGTTTTCCTCTAATTTCAACGAAGGAAATAGCAAAGTCGACAACAAGACCAAATTTTTTTGGATTTGATTAGTTGAGTGACTAATTTGAACGCCAAGAAGAATGTGGTTCAAAAATGGGCACTAAAGACTAATGACTGTTTTGATCCTTTGCACTCTTGATTAGTATCAAAATTGGCATCCAAAGTGGTTAACCATTGACCAAGTGGTCAACAAATGCCTCCAAATGGTTCCTATGAATTAATGGAATCTAGTTCAATTGAATGCATCCTTTACAAAGACATTTTGTTGGCCGCTAATTTATTCTTCCAAAAAAAGCATGCAGTTGATGACTGGTTAGCGAAAAACTTGCCTTGACTGAAACATGGTCTGGAGAAAAACGCTCAATCCTTGAGCTTTCAAATCTGGGATCTTCTTTTGCTGCTAATTTTATCGTATAAGTTATGTCTGGGAGAAGACTCCTAAGACGAAAACTTCCGGTATCATCTGTTGTTGCTTCCTCGTAAAAATCATTAGACTCTGAACGTGCCTCCACAGTTACACGCTCCTTTGGCTGGCCAGAAATTAACGTTACAGTGCCCAAGACACTGCAATAAATTCAAGTCATTAAATATAGCTTGTTATACTCAAAGAAGCACGAAGAAGAGGAAAAGTCTAAGTGGGCATAGAGAGACTAAACATAGTATTTTAGGAATAGAGTGAACATTATTCAACAGTGCCAAGAGGAATACCAATGGTATTTATACAACAAGTCCCTTTGTTATTCAAGAACAAGCTATGTAATACTTCCTTCAAAGGCACGCCTCCTACTTAACAGATGTGAGAAAAATAAATAACTGATCCGTTTGCGCAAACACTACTAAATTCAAATTGACTATATAACTATCAATGCATCCAAACATATAAGATATCAGTTATGAAGAAATATGCGCTTAATTAGTTCTCACTACTTTCATATCAGACAGAACAATGTAGGTGCATTGTAATGCCCAAATAAAGAAGTTATGAGTGAATCGTGTAACAATATAGCTTACAACTAAAAAATTGAGCATAAAACACATGGAGCTATTGGCCAGGATAGCATAGTCGGCATACTTCCAGTGAAATCCTATTAGATTCCGAACTTCTTAAGAGAAAACTCAACACAACTTGGAGCTATTTGGCCCTAAGGAAAAAAAAACATCTCTAACTAAGCACAATAAAATGAGTATATTGTGCACATTTAGCTAACAGTTAAAAAATTTTATTTAAGTATAATTTTAATTTAATTTAGGGCTGCTTTATAAGAGCTATAAAACCATTATATAAAAAAAAAAATCTACACTAACCTAACAAACCATTATAAGAAAATTTTTACACCAGAGACTCAATAAGACTAAAGGAAAAATCAAGAGCATTGAGAAGTAACCAGTGTATACAGAAAATCTTAAATTTTAATTTTCTATTCTAGCAAAGATCTAGAACTTATTGATGAACA
This sequence comes from Papilionanthe hookeriana x Papilionanthe teres, assembly GCA_022702705.1. Classification (NCBI taxonomy): domain Eukaryota; kingdom Viridiplantae; phylum Streptophyta; class Magnoliopsida; order Asparagales; family Orchidaceae; genus Papilionanthe; species Papilionanthe hookeriana x Papilionanthe teres. The sequence continues at coordinate 131,791,737 of CM040421.1, read as the reverse complement.
AAACTGTGAACCTGTATGCAACACGTTTGGCATGGAAAAAAACCTCCTTAGAATCTCCAGATTCCAGTTCTATTGCAACTGCTGATGGGGAGAAAGCATATTCCTGAAATGCAAAATAGTTAAAAATAGCTTTTCTATCAGTAATAAGATGAAAATATGGACTTTATTTGATAGAACTATAACTGTAACAAACATAATAAAGTATCAGAATAGACATATATGTGCATCTACTGACAGTCAAGCATGTATTTCATCAAGAAATACAGCTTTCAAAACTATATAGTAACTCGAACAATGTACTCTTTGCAATAGTCACATTAGACTGATGGACCATTTCTTTAAAGCAAAATAGATTTTTTTTTCTGGAAAAACTTACTGGCAATGAAAGGATTAAAAGAAGAAAGTCTCAAGCACATAAATTATGATCATCATTAGCCTTATCACAATTATTTGGTTTCGGCATCTTATTGACAAAAAAAATCATATATTTCAAAGAGAAAGACAGCTATCAAAACTATAAAGTAACTGATCAAACAATGTACTACAAGTAATAAGAACATTGGATTGATGGACCATTCATTTGAAGTATAATAGATATTTTATTAGAAAAACTTACTAGCAAAAAGGGAAGTACAAGAAGAAAGCTTCCAGTATATGCTTTATCACCATCATCATCTTCATCATTAGCCTTATCCAAATTATTTCATATTGAAGCAAAAAATCCTCATTTTTATTCATTTTATTGAATAATTTTTGTGGCATTAAATGAATACTCAGCATATAATTTTGCAAAACTTCTATCCATGTAAATTTAAGCCTAGCCAATTTCTTTTCCAATTCTCTAACACAATTATTTATCTACTAATTAAATAGCAGCATTTTCTATCACCCACAGCACATATTCAAATCACCAAAGAATATTTTTTATTATTTTATCTCCTCTAATAAAACGATTTCTTAATTTATCCTTCATAATTTTGCGCACATCTATATTAATGTTCTTATTTCTATCAACTAAATTTAAACATCAATGACTTCTTTACAACTTATATTTAGATTTATGCATTGTTGACCAATTATGATTTTATGAAATTTAATTTTAAGCCTTCAGAGACATCCTCTAGTCACACAAAACCCTCCAAGCAGAGTCTCAATTTTAACCGTTCATCTTGAAACACACATCCTCGTCTATAGCTCCATTTTTTTTTTATTTGAAGAAATTCAAAATATTTAGATGTACTGTGCTCACCATATCATCTAATAATATTGAAACACAAATATTAACATCACAACCAATAAAATTGGATAATATATACCTAGTCTTAATTCAAAAACCTACATCTTCTAAGCATGTCATTCATTTACCCAACATTAACATTTCGATGGATATCTTACAATTTAAACAATATCTGCAAAAAGATAGAATAGGACACCTCACTTTACGTATCAATTGCAAGTATCTTAATTTTTAATAGAAAATAGATATGGTATCAATGTTGATTCTTGATATACGTTTGTTGTGATTTAAAATTCTACGGTCACTTAACAAGCATTTATAATACTAATCACATCTTTAATAATGTTAACATCTATGTATGACAAAATTATGCATCAATGCACATCACATCAATTATTATGGGTATCCAAACATAAATCTTTTTAAAACCAATAAAAAAAAATTTCTTTTTAAATACTCTATATTTAAGTGAATGTCTTAACCAAATATTTTTCATAATAAATCTTCTTAACGTGAAATTAAATTGATTTTCTAAAATAAATATAATTTTTCTAAGCCAATAAAGGCATAGTACATTAAAAGTGAGCCACTACTCAGATAATTGTACTCATTTTTGTGAGGACTTCTGATCTAATTTGAGGTTTCTCACAGGTGTAAATCTTTATGGTTAATTACCCATTTTATTAAGGAGAGATATTTTGATTAAAGCTAGTCATTAGAGTGGTAATTGATTAGCATATAGTAACAACAATTAGTTAAGAGTAAAAAATTTTATCAAAATTCTCTTAAAACAAATGGTGAGAAGAACATGACAAATTCTATTAAGATCTCAAGATTATCATCCATGAATATCACAGCCCCTAGTTCATCCAATCAAGAAGACACTCAACCCAAAATGATCAAGAAATTCTCATTAACAACTATAGGTTGCATTGTCCAATGGGATTTTATAGGCTTAAGATGGATGCTTGTCCAATGGGATAAATTTAAATTGAACATAGGGAGCAGAATATTGTCATTAGAGATACACCCTATGAAACACATTTAAAAGAATGAAGCCACTGGGGAGCACGCGGACTTCAACAGTGAACATAATATGATTGTCATTTTATGACGAGCCACTTGATCGGAAGGCCTTTATTGTAACCACTATTTTTTTTTGAAAAGAATGAAGTCACATGGACAAAGTACCGATATCCCATCCTTACTCATATGAGATCATTTGAGTGTTATTATTAAAATACAATTAAGATAACATTCCTTCAGTGAATTTGAGTTGATCTTAAATATTTCAACTCCAACAAATTTCTTGAGTCCGGATGGATTTTGCATTAAACTTTAAATTGTAAAATTCTACTTAAATAATTTGAAACTTATAATATTTACGAGATTTTAATATTTCTATTTTGATTTGAGCCTCTAATGATATGAGTTAAGATTTAAGGCATTGTATAAATAGTCTCTTATGGCTGAGATTATTTGTCAACATGCTCAACATTAGCTTAGAATATTTCCACTGCTTGCATTTATAATTAAAATGTTTTTCCTTGAAAATAAACCCATTAGGTTGAGATTTTCTGTCAACGTGGTTATAATCGAGGAAGGATATGTAAGTCTTTGTATTTTTAATTTGAGAATTAATATTTTTAAAAAAAGTCCATTCAGTTGAGATCATTTGCTAACATAGCTATCATTGAGGTATCTAAATAGTAGCGCTTTGTCGTTTCATTTCATTTTGATTCTACTTATTTGTCAGCAAAAGACTAATTTGAGATTTGCATAATATTTTGATCCATCAAAATATTTATTGCATTAAAACTGTCAACTCTTCTCCGTATTTAGAGAATATGGTCTATAAATTGAGATTATGAGCATATTTTATTGGCATAGCCTAAGAGTTTCAATTTATGAACTGAATTTTCTTTGAAAAAGACCATGATGCTCGAAAATTATTTAAAAACCAAAATTAATTTAATTTGTTACACAACTAAGTAATCGACTAGAAAATTGTTAATAGAGATCTCTTTTGTTAACTTTTGCAATTGTTCATAGAGATGTAAATGTTTTCTCAATTGGTTCTATAAAGATAGGGAAGTGACTTAAAAATATTTAAAGTTGATTGCATTATAGATCACGTTTACTCAATAATTTGTACATGGAGAATAAATTTGTGATTCACATATCATTTAAACTTATTTGCTACATTACAAACTTTGCTACTTATCATTTGTACATAGAGGATCAAATATGTAGGTTGAAGTCATTATTGTTTTTTGCAAGTGTCACAGTAGCAAAACGTTCTCATTATAAAGTGAATTTTTATATAAAATCTCTTGAAAACCGTACATAAATGGTTGACAAATACTTCTGTAATATTTGTTATATCCTCGATCAAAAATTCGTTGAATAAGAGTAAGGCTGATTTTAAGCATTTTCAATACAACTAGTTAACTCCACTATTGTCAAAATAGAGCATTGAATTTTTCGCCTACTCAAGAACACACATATATATATCAAGTTTAAGTCTTAGATTTAAAAATAAATAAAAAATAAAAAATAAAAACTTCAAAGTAATTGCACAGATCTCAAGGAGTGAGACAATTTAAATTTAGTTTATATTAGACTGTGCAATATTCTGAAATATTATGTTTAAGCGTATAAAATTACTTTCAATGATTTGACTTCCCGTGAAGCGGGCGCTGCCCTAGAGCCCGATGCGGGTGCGTTGTTCCTGTAGGACAAGCCCCACAAACTCGCAGGGTCGCAAGTTATTGCGACGACGGCAGAAGAGGTGAGAAGTGTCGCACGACAATAGAAAAATTCCCGCGAGGGCAGAATCGCAAAGCAAACTCACGAACCGTCGCTATCCGGGCAGAGGCTTGCAAGCTACCGCACCTAGGAAGACTTTTCTAGATTCTTTTGCCTTCCTTTTGTGTCAGAGCCTAAAAATTATTGTCCTAGGTATGTAGGGAGTTAGTTCTAAGTGTGATTTATTTCAGATCTCCTGTGTAGAGTTTCTTTCCCTTTTGTGGACTGTATCCGAGAAGATGGTGGTGCTCCGACTGTATCCCCTCCGCGGTGGTGATTGTATGTTCACATTTTTCCTCCCCAACCTATCTCTTCACTCCCCTTTACCGCCTACCACTTCAACCTTCACCAAACCAACATATGATCGCTATCGACCACCCACAACCCCTCCCACTTGTTGTCCACTCAGTTCCATACCTTCCATTCACTGCCACCAACACTGTTGTTGTCACCAACCCCGCTAGCCATCCCAATCCATCTCGCCGATCTCCACCACTCATTGGAATATATTTAGAATTTTTGTTGGTGTCAGTTTTGGGTTTGCGTTATCATTTTCTATTTGAGTCATGTTATAACCTTATTTAATTATTAATGAAAGCTTGGTTTTTGTGTTTCCACAATTTCCTTTACTAGTTTCGATAGCATTTGGTATCAGAGCTAACCCAACCCTAGTCATATCTTACGGTTCCCCAGCACCTGCCCCTACCAGATTTAAATCCACCTTTATTTTCTTCCAATTCCCAACACGAGACGTGCCACCACAGAGATACAGCAGGCTCTACTCAGAAAGAGATCCAACGTGAAATTAATCGTCTGCAACAAAGACGAGTTAAGTTAGATGATGGGAACCAGAAAGAGATTAGCTTCGACCTTGATCGAGAGTCGAAAAGAAATGAAGACGAGGATCTTAATCTGTTCCATAGGGAAGATCATAGCGACGAAGAATATCGGTCGCGCCATTTTGATATCCAATATCAAATGAGGCCGAGAGAAGAGGTTTTTTATGGAGGTCAGCAAGACTTTGGCATCAAGATGGACCTCCTAGAGTTTGAGGGAAGAATGGATCTCAATGAGTTTTCCGATTGGCTGCAATCCATTGAACGGGTTTTCGAATCTAAAGATGTACCAGAAGACAAACGAATCAAGCTAGCCGCTATTAAAATGAAGAAAGGCGCTTCTCTATGGTGGAAAAATGTGCAAAGGAAGAGGAAGAGAAAAGGTAGTGAAAAGATCACTAGGTGGGAAAAGATGAAAGTGATATATAAAAAGTACCACTCACTCAACTATCACCAGAATATGTTTCTAGAACTCCAGAACTTGCAACAGAAGGATCTTTCAATTGAACAGTTCACTGCCCGATTTGACCACTTTAAGATGAAATGAGAATTTACGGAGCCAGAGGAACAAACGATAGTCAGATATCTCGAGGGTCTAAAACCAGCCTTCAGCAATGTGGTACAGCTACAGTCATACTGGATGCTAAGGGATGTCCAAACATTAGCCTTGAGGTGAAAAGACAACAAAAACAGGGTCGGCAACAATCATCTTTCAAGCAACAACCTTCACGCAGGCTGTCACATACAATTACTACAACCAACAGGGATCTCTTAGGAGGCAGAGACAAGTCTGAACTGAGGAATGATACTACGAATTATAGCAGAAAGAAACAAGAGAAGGGCAACTCAAGCACTGTGCCAGCTAAGAAGTGCTACCAATGCCAGGGCTACGGCCACATTACCTCCAGCTGCCCCAGGGTAATCATACTCACAGATCAAGGCGTCGTAGAAGAAATTAGCGATGAAGAGAAAGTTGAGGAACAGAATGAGAAGTATTAGCTTCCCCCAGATAAAAGAGAGGCGCTCATGATTCGACGAATCATACAAGCTGAGGACTTTAGGAATTCGCAGTGGCTTCGCCAAAACAGACTCTGCACCGGATGAACAGTAAACGAAAAGGTAAGCAGTCTTATTATCACCAGTGGAAGCAACAAGAACATGGCGTCGACATAGATGGCAAAGAAATTAGGACTTGCAACTCAGAATCATTTCCAACCATTTTCACTGAAGTGGCTGAAGGAGACTCAGGTCAGCATCAACCAAAGATGCTTGGTAGAATTTTCGATCGGATGCCAACAGCAAGACTAGGTGTGGAGCGACAGTCCCTATGGATGTCTGTCACCGCTTGTTGGGACGATCGTGCAAATATGACTGAAGGACGCAGCACGACGGATATAAAAACATTTATTCCTTCACCAAGGATGGGAAACACATCCCCTCCTTCGACGGAGTCCGAGGTCACAGGATCCCTTTCAACCAAACGGCATCAGTGGAACTAATTTAAGTAATGACACTAGACGGGAGGAAAGAGACATCCGACCCCAATATAGGACAAATACAAAAAAGGATATGTCAAAACAACGTCGAACCAGCAGCGCCACCGTCGTGCGAGAAGGGTCAGACTACTCCCATTGTACGCCCGTTTGAACCGATTGTGGGTTATTTTTTGGAAGACTTAGCAGTATAAGCATGGTTCACAACCTCAAGAGAATAGGTCAATATGGCATTTGGTCGCATGATTAGGAAGAACCTTAAATGCCACAGGCAACAAAACAGTCGACATGAGATCCAGGATGGCTGATAACGAAACGGAAGCTTCGACAAATGAAGTTGAAGCACTCCTAACCCTAGGAGAATGACGCGAGCGCTGCCCTAGAGCTCGATGCGGTGCGCCAATCTCATGGGGCAGAAACCGCGTGAACTCGCAGTAGCGATTTATCGAGATGACAACAAAAGAGGTGTGAAGTCTTGCGCTACAGATGGAAATATTCGCGATGGCAGAATTGCTTCGCGAAGCAAACTCACGAACCGATGCAATCCAGGCGGAGGCTTGTAAGCTACCGCACTTGGGAAGACTTCTGGATTCTTCTACCCTTCTTTTGTGTCGAAGCCTATAAACTGTTGTCCTAGATATGTAGGGAGTCAGTTCTGATTGCGTTTAGTTTCAGATCTCCTGTGTTGAATCTCTTTCCCCTTTGTGATTTGTATCCAAAGAGGTGGTGGTGCTCCGGCTATCCCTTCCACGGAAGTGATTGTATTTTCCCCTTTTATTCCCCCAAACCTATCTCTTTCACTCCCCTTAACCGCCTACCACTTCAACCTTCTCCTAACCACCACACGATCATTGTCGACCACCCACAACCCTTCCCACTTATTGTCTCTTCAATTCCACACCTTCCCCTAGGTGCCAACAACACCTGTTGCTATCACCAATCCCGCTATCCATCTCGACCCACTCCACCAATCTCCATCACCCATAGGAATACATTTAGCAGTGTTGTTGGTTTTGTTTGTGTTTATGTTGCTATTTTCTATTAAATTCATGTCGTAACCTTATTTTATATTAACAAAAAATTGTTATGTTGTGTTTCGCTATTTCCATAACTACTTCCAGTATCATCTCGTGCATGTTATTGTAGACATGACCACATGACCTGTAAACAAAATAGTGAACAGCTAGGCTCATTTAAAAGATTTTCATTTGTGAGTATATACCATCATTCACGAGTGCGTATTATCGACTGATACATTCATGATCTGCTTTTAGAAATTAATTTGTTACTAACATGACGCGGAATGAACTGTTTTAGTTTTATTTGAAAAGATTATCATTCACATGAATGCATAGCTACTTGAGAGATATGGAAGCTGATGGTGATAAAACATTCACGTGAATGAACATTCATCAAGCCAGGCACAAAGCTTTGTATTTTGAGCCAATTATTAATTTCATTAAATTAGCTTGCTTGTATTGATTTGCATATTTGGAAGTAATTATTAGGGATTTTAATATCCATTAAGTGTTTAAAACACTATAAATTATTTATCTTTAAACTATGTTCTTATGCAAGGGGGCCACATGAGGGGATCAATCTTTCCTTATTAAGAGGATCCCACTTGAGTTTATATTGGTTCGAAGATTAGTTTCAAAAAAAGTTTCCATAAAGTTTTTGAGCATTAAAGGATGTATTTTAATACACTCCGAAAGTTTTTGTTCTACTAATAAGCAAGCAATCAAAACTCATTAAAAGTCCCTCGTATGTTGAATTCTTTTGTTTGTTATTCAATTATGATTCTTTCAACATTTCAGCACGGCTTAAATGTCTTTTTGAGCACTTATTAATGTTACTTTTATATTTCAACTTTATTTTTTATTCATGTTTTATTCAAGATAGTCATTTCAATTCGTTATGTTTCAAGTTTTGTCACTGAATAATTTGATAGCATCCTAATATCTACTCACAACACCAAGAAAAGAACACGGTGGTGGCACCTGAGATATCATTTTCGAGTCTTTTACACCTACTATGCTTAAAAAGAAACATACAAGTCTTCTTATGCCTATATGAAAGTTTGCAAAAAAAGATTTTTCCATTGCATCAAGAAAGGTTGATAAAAGAACATGTTTGGCGGTACTAGTCTTTGACTCTGAATGCATTAAAAATGACAAGTATAGGTTTTCTCCTTTCTGCACCACAAAAAAAGAATTTATGAGATTATGAGCATACAACATCACAAAAGACTACATGAGCAATAGTTGACTTCTTTTTTGAATAACTTCCAACCTATCCTAATCCATATGATACATTCTTAGCATAGGAATATATATTAAATTTGACATGGTGGCTTCAATCAAAACCTTAATCATCCCTTAAACCCAGCTTGACTTGGTAGATCCACACATCAAACCAATGAGCCCAAAACAACAACAACAACAAAACCTTTATTCCACTAAGGGCCCGTTTGGGGCAGCTTAAAAGTGCGGCCGTACTGTTTGGATTGCGTTTATCAAGAGCTTATTTGAAAACTCCGTTTTTAATTTGTATTAGACGCGGAACGGAAGGGGAGCCCCATGATCCACTTTTTCGTTTGCGTTTTTTCGTCTAATTACCCGGGTGACCCCGCGATCCCCTCGTCATCTTCACCGCGATCCCCTCGTCGTCTTCCCCGCGGAGAATGGCGCGAACAAGTAGGAGCGGAGAAGCGGAGCGGAGTGGATCTTCCTCTCTTCCACCGTCTCTGCTTGATCTATGCCATGGCAGACTGGTTTGTTGGCCGAATCATGGATAAGATCATCAACGCTTGCTCTGAACCTTGATCTATGCCATGGCAGACTGGTTTGTTGGTCGAATCATGGATAAGATCATCAACGCTTGCTCTGATTACCTGCAGATCAGTTCAGATGGCAGACAGGCATGAAGGAGTAGCTCAAAAGGCTGCGATGGAAACACCTCAAGATTCCTATTTGAAGAGACTGGAGAAGGTTGTGAAGAAACTTGATAAAGTTTGAGCTGAGGTCAGTACTTTCCATCATCTCATCTAAAACAAAAAGTAGGAGCAACAGGAGCTGGAGCTTCAGCACGAGAGGGTTTGTTTTTATTTTTTTTAAAATTAAATTTGTTTTTTTTTTATTTGGTTGAATGTAATCTCATTTCTGAAATTAATTCATCATTATTTTGATTTCTTTTCCTCTAAGCTTGTTTGTTCAAATGAAATAATTATGTTTGCGGTGTGTGTGGAGTTTAACATATATCTTGAATTCTTTTATTACATCCATATGGAATCCAGTAAATTCCAACAGAATTTCAATTTCTCTAATAACAAAATTTGTTTGTTTATTGTATTGACTATGAATTGCTTTCAAGCCATTTTAGTGGATAATCTTAAGGCAGTTTCACCTTTGTGTTATACAACAAATTATATTTATTTGTATGTGTAATATATTTGTTTGATGTGTACAGATATGTTTTAGTTATATAAATATAAATCAACTTTCTTGTATTTTCTTGTCTGAAAATTTTTCTTTAATTTTGTTGAGAAAATAATAAATTCTGATGCGCAGATTATTTATTTAATTAAAAAAAATTTGCAAATAAGCTGTTTACAAAACACATTAACCAAACAGCTAAACAGCTTATTTAGAACATGAGCAGAATTGTCAATTTTCCAGAATCAGTTGTTTTTAATAAGTCATAAACTAAAGCAATGAGACGAACTTATCTGGATCAATCGCTCATCAATAGATTATCGTGATAAGCTCACTTATCGACAGGTTCTGGATAAACTGCATGCCTAACAGACACTAAGTAGAGTCGGCCACATAATCCTTTTTTCTCCAGCAACAAAACCAATGAGCCTAATCGGTTTCTAATGATATTAATAACATTTTAGAACATTAAAAACCATACTTAAATCAAAACCGAATGACCCTTGGTCAACCCAACATTTAGAAACATACATAAGGTCCATTTGAAACAAACTTAAGACACTTTCAAGAAAAGAAGTTTTAAGTAAGCGTAGGTGGCCCAAGGAACACTAAGAGCTCTCCTTGAAACACTAAAATCAACCCAAATTCAAATCTACCTTAATTGGGCTCATGATTCATTCATGACCTATAAGGTTACCTTGAATCAAATCAATCCAAATCAATTCTAAGGCTTTAATCTAACAGATCAAGCAAAGTCCAAGACCAATGTACCCCAATCAAGTCGGTTCATGATCCACTAGATCTCCTAGATCGAAGGGATTTAAGTAGACAACCTTTATTCCTCACTGGAGGTCAGGGACAGAGTCAGAAACATCATTTCCTTTTATTTGGAATGGACAACAGTGATCACACCATAAAGAAAACTATAATCTCTCAAGTTAAAGCCACAGTCACAATCTAAATCGTCGATCAAATTCCCCTTACTTAAAATCACAAGCACATTTCAAGTCATTCAATGATCGAAAAGCCTAAATTTATCCTATGTGGGCATATAGACCCTGCCTCACTCGCAGCAGGCCAATCAAAGTTGCTCCACACATAATTCGCAAGAATGATATTTGTGTTTATAGCTTTACATGACTAGTTACTTTCAGTCTTTGGTCATAAATTCTCATTTCACATGCACTTTGACTTTATTGTCATGCTCATTTTGCATAAAATTTCTAGTTCCCTCGTACGGCAATTTTAATGCCAGGGGTTTATTTTAGGAAATTCTGACATTTCGAATGCATCAAATGTCCTTATTACAAAATGGGCGATGTTTAAATAAATTTTATTGCATTGTTTAAATAGATTTTTTTATATTTCAAATGCATCCATACACATTTGTCATGTTGAATGGGTTTTACATATAAAGGATGGATAGGCATTATTAATACCAAAACAATAGGAAAATGATTATACGTATCTCTACAATAGCATACAATGACATCTAAAATTAAGGTTGACAAAGTCTATGCAAAACAAATATTCAGCAGGCACAGTTAAGCTACAACTACTTAATATATGTCGTAAGACCCACCTTAAGCACAGGACGAAGATAGTAACTTCCAGAAAATAAATTCTGAAAGGTGAAGGTTCCTCCCGCACCACTCACTGAGTTGTTTCTGTATCCATCTTCACCACTCAAAGACAACAGAACAGAAGGGAATAACCCTACAGTCTCTCCGCCATCATGAACATTCACCACAATTTTACCAAGTTTCTGACACGTAAATGAATTGGGCCCTACTTGTTTAACATGGTATCCAGGCTGCAACAACAGAAAACAAAAGAGCATTACATCAAACATCAACCTCCTATTTTATATTGCAAAAAAGGAAAATCAAATATTTGGGCGGAGATGAGGTATCTTGGCCCTAAAATCAGTTAAAAATTCTCCTCATTTATTTTGCAGATAAGAAGTGCCCTTCACATAAGTTAAAAATATAAATTATTAAGTACACTATCCAAAAAACTTATATCAGGATACAAATTAGCCTTCTGTAACAAAATAAACCAACCCTATCAAATAAGCTATCAAGATATTTGCCTTTTAGATTAAAATATAAGAGCATTCATGCCTGCAACTTCCTAGTAGTTCCTTGGTCTTAAAGCGGAAGATCAGAAGGACCCTCTTAAATATAAATGGAATGACAGAACAAGCAGATTGCAATCCTGATCAATGTGATCCATTTAGGGAAATGCAACAATTCCAAACACGGGCAATGTTAGAACACGTATATACATAGGTTTTATAACCTAAGAGATACAAACCTTCGAAGCTTCAACGGTGTAAAGTATATCATCAAACAATGGTCCAGCAGAAAAAGATCCATCAGCTCCTGTCTCTGTAACCAGAGCCAAATCACCAGTTCGTAAAGGAGAATGGATGCTCTCACCAGCTGCTATAATTCTTATGTTAACACCATCAACGGGTGGAGAGACTGACCCTACAACATACATCCCCATTCGACCAACAATTGTCGGAATTGCCGCCTGGCAACCATCACTTGTAACTGATACCTGTCAATAAATAGAGTTAGAAAAGAATTTCAATAAAAACAGACTGTTGCGGCATTAATATATCATGCATATACATACATGGCGCTTTCTTGGATAAAAAAGAATCTTCTTCCCATCAATATCACTGCTACATCCAAAAAAAAAAAAGAAGATAAGCTGCTTCTAAACTACAATTTATGTGCATCAATAAATATGCAGATCACACAATCAATAGGCCTACAAAAAATCCAATATTTGCTATTATCTCAGAACTCCAGAAGAATGTAGCAAATGGTTACAATGAAAATTTTCAACAAGACATTTTCCTCAAACATTAAATTATAAAAAGTGAATAACAAGATAAAATCAGCAGAAACTATATATCAAATAAGAAAAAATATTACATGAAGTTTAGGGGCTATTTGGGATCACATTTGTTTATGTATTAATTAAAATTAAAACATGTTTGTTTGAGCTAGTTGTTTCTAAAATACCCCAAAACATCTTCTAGGTTTCTAAGTATTTTTAAAAAACAGGTTGAATTATTTTTTCAAAAATTAAAAATAAAAATAAATATAAATTATAATAACCAAACATATTTTCAAAAACAAAAGAAATAAATTTTCTTTAAAAAAAAAAGTAATGCCAAATGGGCCCTTAGTAAACTCATGGATCTCGAGAATCATCATCAATGAGTGTTATTCTTTTCGCAATAATTTAGGGATATATTTCTTAAACCTCGTCATCCATTAACTAAATGTTGAGTATTTGTGCATCCTCAAACCTTATTCACTGTTGATTAGTCATTGATTTCTAGAATACTCATCAATTATCAATGTATTAATGAAGGCATATTACACGTAAAATAGAAAACAATTTAATGAAATGTTCTCCAACAACTTACTTTTATAAACAGGAGGCCAATGTCACGCGGTCAGGTTATTCCTCCTAATAAATACCTAAAAATCAAAATGCAAACACTTGAGAGTCTCCGTAGCTATGAAACATTGTCTAAGTGGATAATGTTGGAAGCTGTAATTTGCAGGAGAAAAGTTGCACGCAGCTAGCCATGGTATCCATAAGTGGAATTTCTTGTCACTAATGCTAGTAATCTTTTCATATAAACCAAATGAATAGGAGAAAGAACAATGGGTCTTGGAAAGAAAAAAAGAGAGGCCAGCGCACTTCTTCTATGCATTAATGCCACACAAATATCAACACATAATGGTTAAGCCAATACATAGGTCTGATTTTAGCCCTATTAAAGCCAACCATACTCAGTTAAATGGGTATTTAATTCACGTTTGTAGACATCTCTAAAGCCCAATATGATTACCTGACCTGATTTTGATACACCAAGTCATAACCCAAACTAAAGTCAACCTAATCCAAAGAAGCTCATCCTGATTGAATTATATTATAAAATCCTTTAGCTTTTATTCAATGAGTCCGATCCGAAGAGCCAAAACCAAATTCAAATAAAAGCCTCTTGAAATCTCTCCTCTACCTTCCACAATTGTTTCTTTACAATACACATCCCACTTGTAATTTGTCAACTCATATATGCTCTATGCCTACACTTTCTGTGACAAATCCTACCATCAATCCTCTGCTCGTCACCTTTCACTACATTCATACCTCAAAGATGGCTAATACCTTACTCCGTCCCAGTAATCAAGAGACACCAACATCGCCCGAACATTTCGTACTTAACAATGTCTACATCCCTGTCCAACATCGGAATACTCCTCTTATTTCCTTCAATGTTCACGCCCACCACCTTCGTAAGCTTGCTCCTGGCATGCCTCACCAACATTGCCATCATTTCTACTCTCACCACATGGAAAAAAAAAATCAACTGTAAGGCATAAATTTTGTAAAATCTGGATGGTTTCAAGTACACAGTCATAAACATAGACTTAGATTGAAAAAACATCCACCTAGCCTGACAAATTCAGAGGAGAGAGAGAGAGAGAGAGAGAGAGAGAGAGAAAGAGAGAGAGAGAGACCGTACAAAATAATAAGTAATCTGATTTTGAGAATGAAACTTTTAAGGAAACAAAGCAGTTCAAAACAGAATACTAGACTCTTAAGTAATTTCTAAAGAACTCTTAACTAAATACAAATCCTAAATCACTTGCTGTGATCTCTAATGCAATCATTATTATGACTATTTGGATTGCGAACTCATATCATCACTTTAATTTCAAAATGCATGAAGTCCACAGAAGTTCGATACCACTGCAATTATTGATCTTCCTAATATTATTGTCCAATTTCTTACAGAAATTTTTATAATATGTAAATAAAAAATTACAAAAAATTTAAACTAAGGATGCATTGATAGGGAGGCTTGGAGCAGTGGATACTTTCCTCCATCAAAACCTGGCAGTCACATTTGAGTTATGGAAATAATATCTCTGCTACCTTGTAGAGTTAAGGCTACATACAAGAACCACTCAGATCCTACATTAGTGAGAGTTTCACAAACAGGTTACACACCTTTTTTAGTTTTACCAATAAAATAGTCCGCTACAATATCAATAAAAGATGAGACATTGTCATGCAGTCTACCAATAAAGATGCAAGTCACATGCGTGACTGATAAAATAAGGCAAGGCGGACAAAATTATATCACACAAGTTGCCATACAAAACCTGTGCCAACTGAATTGGTTGATGCCTACAGATCCATCACCATATAGTCAAAACTCCATGGCTAGATTTTTTATGCAGAATATGAAAGTTTAGAAGGAATAGAATTAGGTACCATACTTTGTTACTATGAAAAATTCATAATTTTAGAATTTTTAAAAAGCAGAGGAAAAACAAAATTCAGATATTTGGGACAATCTTTGATGATTATAATTAAAATGCTTCTGCGTTTGTTTCACTTTAATGCCAGATTTTTTTGCTTAGGCGTCCTGCCATCACTATTGCAGCCAAATTAGAAACACAAGAAAAACCAACATGATAATGGTAAAAGGTGCTACACAAAATCTCTCTAGTCTAGCCTACGTTATTGCAGAATCTCAAATGTGAAAAAGGAACAGTTGCCCTGGTACAGGTAGAAAAGATAGTCTCAAAATTATAAAAAGGGGCATCTACACATAGAGCATAATTCTTATTGATTTACATATCACACCTATACTTTCATAATTATACACATTGCACTCAAATCTTTAATATCACATCAAAAATAATACTATCACTTTTTAAAAGTGAAATACATCTTTTCATGCATAAGTTTTAAAACTCCAAAATGATATCTATGTAAATATGTGTGTTAGGTGTGAGATATGTAAATACATAAGAATATGCGCTAGGTATGTAAATTTCCATTATATAAAATGACAGGCATTTACCTTGAGTACT
This sequence comes from Papilionanthe hookeriana x Papilionanthe teres, assembly GCA_022702705.1. Classification (NCBI taxonomy): domain Eukaryota; kingdom Viridiplantae; phylum Streptophyta; class Magnoliopsida; order Asparagales; family Orchidaceae; genus Papilionanthe; species Papilionanthe hookeriana x Papilionanthe teres. Next base: position 131,776,011 of record CM040421.1, on the reverse strand, counting down.
GAGGAACGAAGATAGCTTCCTCACCAAGATTCCACCAAAACGAGTACTCAAATACCAGCGTGCCTTTAAGGTCACCCTCAGTCATAACAGGCCGAACATGAGCTGTATCAATAAAAGCATCATCTTTATTAAAAATGTCAACAAAAAGGTGTTCAGATGGATCTTCGATCCCTTTAAGTAAGTTCGAGTCAATGTGGATTTCTCCTCTAAGATGGTACTTTTCTCCGGTAACATAAAGCTGTAACATTAAACACAGACCTATGAGTACACCAGATTTTAACACATCATATGTATTTTATCAGCTAAATAAACAGAAATGGAATGGAACTCAATTTACCGTCAAATTCATAGTATTAAATTTCAGAGATGGGCTTCCAAAGAAAATGCAATTATTAAGAAAGTGAAGCTCATGCTCTGCAGGATTCTGCAAGCAAATTTTTTGAGACCCTTTCTGCAAAAAGAGCCCAGGAAACATCAGATGACTTTTATAGAAAAATTATCTCTAGCATAAAGTCAAAACCAGGTTTAAAGCTCCTTTTTTCTTAATAATGAAATAATTAGTGAGGATCAACAAAAAAGCTACCTTTATCAACAAATCCATACGGGATGAATCAGGTTGCACGATCTGTGCTTCTGTATCATGAGTAGAAACTATTTTAACCCAGTAACCTTTCTGAACAAAAACAACATCTTTAACATCCTGTGTGCCAACATCCAAGTCAATAATGTTCCGCTCCCAGCACCAACTGTCCTCATCAGTTGTGGCTGTAGATATGTGCTTCACCTATACATTTCATAAAAATTCTAAATATTTTGTTGTTTCAAAGTCAGTAAAAGATGAGAATAATAACAGAAATAATCGATGCTCATATTTATAGTGAGTGCTAGATTAATAAACTATCTATCAATCTAATCAAAAAATGAAGTGATTCTTAGGTATGAAGAAGAGAATGCAGATGAGCGTATAATTCCAAGGCTTAAGGTTGGGTGGTTAAAACAGCTCCTTTAAGAGCTATCAACGAAAAAATATCAAAACAAAAAATTTAAAGAGATTTTACAAAATTGCAAATAACGTGACTTATATGGATATAAGTATTAAGCAGTAAAAAAAAAAAGATCGATTCAGCCTGGGTGTGTCGGTCCAGCAGGGAGGTTGGGCTGCCAAATTTCTAATGGCTAGGAACTACCGCTCTTCCCTTTCTCTTTTATTTCTTCTATTATAAATATACGTTGTTGCTTAGGTCTACGGATGCTGAAAATGAGAACGTAGCACCCTAACTTCCTCTTCAGGGAAGTCAACAGTCCTCGAACCTCTTCTTTCCTAACACCCTCTGAATGCGCAGCCTGCTGTGTGACAATAGCATTCACTGCAGCGGACTCAAACTAGGGCGCGCTAGCCTGGATTCAATCACATATCCCTTCTAGCCTTTGAAAGCCCGCTTCGCTTTACTGCCTCCTGATCCTCGCCCAAGGAATATCAGGGCGAATTGTGCTGGTTCTGATGCTGCTTGAATGTCGGAGAATCTACTTCCGGAAGCTAAAGAATGCAGGAACAATCCAATCTTGTCACAGTTCATATCATGACACGGTTCCTTATCCACTGGGTTCGAAATCCCAAAAGCATGAAATTCTAAAGATAGACTTCTTTTTTTAAGGGCTAGAAAGAACTTAGTATAGTTATAGGGTGAAATTTTCTCCCTTGAGACAGAGATGAAGAGAGATATGTTAGTGGAGGCAAGAAGTAATGAAACGAATGCTGAATTGGAAGAAGTGAACAATCTTTTTCTAAATCGCCCATGGCTAAAACAAAGACTGCATAGACCCAGTAGAAGACTGAATGGTTGTCGGTTCTTCAGTTGAGAAAAGCGCTAGTTTCTGCTTTCTCATTTCTCATATGGATGGCGAGATGAAGCTTTTTCTTCTTTGTAAGATAAGAGATGACCGGTCTTTGTTAGCAAAGATGAGACTGCTTTGAACTATCCTATGGTGATGTTTTCGCTTAATCTTCATTAAGCAGACATACATCAAAGAAAGGAAGTGCGGTTTTTTTTTTTTTTTTTTGGGGGGGGGGGGGGGGTGCCCATACCATAACTATCCCACTTCAAATGCCAATTTAAATGAACCAAATGGACATGACGATCTAGATGAGGAGGATGAGTTGGAAATGTCTGATAATTTCTATGGAAACCACTTCCGAAGGAAAAAAAAAAACAACAATTTCATTTACCCCAGCTACGCATCTTACTTTCGGCCTTCGTCTCAAGAAGACTAAATAGAGATAAACTATTGGTGTAAATCCAATTTCTAACTTTATTTTGCTTGGTTACCGAGTTTAGTCCTATTATTTTGAAAGAACTAACACAACATAATCATGCTTTTCAAGCGAGAGAGTTGGGAATAGAACTCCGGCCCCCGACGGCGATCCAACTTGGTGGCAACAAGGGGAGGAACCACAAGCTAGAGAGATGGAGAGGTAGAAGAATGGACAAGAGGAGGGGAAAGGATAGGAGAAGAGGGGAAGTTTGCCTTTCATTCCAAACCGAGTTATGGGAAAAGGAAAGCTATTGCCTTGTCGCAAAACATAGGCGTGGGTGAGGACGAGGACTTATACCCGAAAAAGCATCTCAACTACTCAGACTCAAATCGTTCTGATCTTGTTCTTTTATGAGCCATAGCGCGATACTCTGCTTCTGAACGAGCTATGAAACTTTGTTTCCAAGAGATGAGTTTTTGTCCAATTCCCTGCCTAATCCTTATGAATAATTTTTACCCTCTTGTCTCGTATGCAGGAGTGGTTTTGTCTTCCTTAGATTGTAGTAGCGAGTAAGGAAAGAAGGGGTTTGATTGGCTTGTTGCTGTGGTTGGGGAATCAAAAGTAGTCCTTTGTTTGTGGCAGGCAGGTCGACTGAAGCCAAAAGCAGGGGATGGATCGGTTGGGCGGATGGATGTGCCTACTTCATATTCAGAGAAAAGAGAAGGAAATGGGGAATCTGAGGCAGAGCAGGTTCACGCTTGCCCAGCTACTAACGAACCCGGGAAGAGAAATTTGATGCTAATCTCTTTCACAACGGGAACTTCTTGACAGGCCATAAGCCAGGCGCTCGACCATTGCTTGGATGCTTGCTCTTGAAATAATAGCAATGGAATCCCAATCCTCTGTTTTTCATGTTCCTTCCCTTAGGGTGTCGAGCGATACTATCTCAACAATGCATTCCATGTTCAATTCTTTGCCTATTGATTCAACTCTAGTTAATCATATGAATCGATAATCAGATTGGTATTTGGATTCCATTCCTTGATTCTTACCCGGACCAGCATTGGATTAATTCCTTTGATGTTGCTCAGAATAGGGGACTCAATATCGAGAGCCTCACTCGCTGAGCACTTTATTGCAAACCTTGCGTCTCCATATCTCGAGTCGAGCTCAATCTCTGGCAGGTATTTTTTGGTCTGGATGAATGTGATCTCGGAGCTATACTCGTGTTGGCCTTGTCAGTATGGTTGTTAGAGCCTTAGCTAAATAATTGAATGAAAAAGGAATTCTTAGCAAAGACAGTGAGCGTATCTGGCATTCTTAATTCTTTCTTTTCTCTACTTCCTCTTAGGAGTCAAACTAGTGGGAATCAATGTACCCTCTCTTTGGCTATAGTAGCGACCTTCTGTTAAAGAATGGAAAATTAGTTTTTGAGAAAGATGCTTTTGCTTCTCTGATTTCAGATTGCTAGCCATCATGCACTTTTCCCCTTGCTAAGGTTGTATCCAAGGACAGGTGGTGTTCCGGCTTTGCCCCCTCCAGCTCGTTGTCTGCCCCTTGCACCTCTTCCCTCCCAATTTATACTACCGATATCTGTCAGCACCCATCCAAATAGAAGCTTGGATTCCAACGCCCCTTTCCTTGAGGCTACCAACCCTCCACTACCGAACAGAGTGCCACCAATCCCTCCTAACCTCCTCCAGTAGCTGTTAGCTTTCATCCCACTACCACCCACTACCACCAACCTTCTCGCGCCCAAGCCACTACAACCCCTCTTACTACCAACCACACCAGCAACCTCATCCGCTACTGCACCCCTTCCAAAACCTGATTGTCACCGCATCCTCCATGCCCTCCACTCAACTGCAACCGCAACCTCTCCATCTGTCATCTCCCCCTGCTATCCAGCCAGGGTTCATCACAGCCTTCCTCGCCAAAATGTCTCGTTAGCATTCGTATTATTATCATTTCCAGTTTGTGAACCTTTGTTGTGCTTCCATTTAAAACTTCAGCAATAATATTCGCATTTGATTGTCTTTTTGAGTTTAACTCTAATATCATTTGGTATCAAGCTAGCCTAATCCTAATCCTAATCCTAATCCAATCCTAGGATTTCTTGAGATCCACCTTAACCCTCCACCAAATTTTTTTCATCTATATCCTTAACCACCCCTTCCAAACCCAAACCCTAATCATGTCACCACAAAGATAAATGTTGGAAACTAACCGGGACAATATACAGAGGGATATCTGTCTTCAACAAATGCTTGCGGAAATTGATGATGGAGCCCAATGCAAGATTACCCTCAACTGTAACGTGGAGAGTAAACGGAAAGATAGGAATGAGGATTTGAATTTGTTCCACAGTGAAGAACTCAATGACGAGAAATACAGGCCATGCCACTTTGAAATTCAATATCAAATGAGGCTGAGAAATGAGTGCACAAAAGGAGGACAAATGGACTTCAAAATCAAAATAAATCTACAACGGTTCAATGGGGGTTATAGATCCAGATTAAATTATTTACTAACTGCAATCTGTTGAACGAATATTCAAACATATAAGGTGTCAGAGGATAAGCGAGTGAAATTATCATCTATCGAATTGAAAAAAAGAACCTCTTTGAGAAAGAACTTACAGAACAAAAGAAGAGAATACAGTGATAAGATTACCAAATGGGAAAAGATGAAAGCAATGCAGAGGAAATACCTTCTACCACATTATCGTCATAACATGTTTCTGAGACCCCACCACCTGCAGCAGAGAGACCTTTAAGTGGAGGAGTTTGCAGCACAGTTCGGCCAATTACAAATGAAACGTGAGTTGATCGAGCCAAAGAAACACGCAAATATTGTACCTGTGGGATTTAAAGCCCATTATTAGCAATGTTATGCAATTACAACCATATTGGCTGTTGGGGGATGTTCAAATTTTAGTCTCGAAGGTGGAAAGACAACAAAAAAAGAGCAAGCAACAATCTTCATTCAGACAACAGCTTCAATCAGGCAGTCACCTATAGCTACTGCAACCGACAAAATACCGTGGGTGGAGTTAGCAAGACACGCAAGGAATCACAAGATAGATTAGATGGGAAAGAAGCCATAAAAGGATAGCTCTCTAGTCGTACCTACAAGGAGATGTTTCAGGTGCCACAGCTACAGACACATAGGCTCCAGCTATCTTACGAGCAGAGTTATCACATTTACAAATCAGGACGTCGTCGAGGAGGCTGAGGACGAGTAGTCAAGGGATAGTCCAGAAGAAGAACCATAGCTTTAGAGGAACGATGGAGAATTGCTAGTCATAAAGATAATTCTGCAGTGACAACAGGAGCAAAATCAATCATGATTGAGGCACAATATCTTTCACACCAAGTGTACAGTAAAGGGCAAGGTCCGCAGCTTGATCATTGACATTGATAGTTGTGAAGATGTTGTGTCCATACTGATGGTGAGGTAATTATGGGTGAACACACAGAAATGTTCCCAATCTTACTTCTTAGTTGAAGAAGGGAAACAAAATGACTGGATCAGCAGTGCTTGGTCAAATTTTCAAATGAGGATCAGTTTCAGGAGCAAGTCTGATGCGATGTGGTTCCGATTGACGCATGTCATTCTTTTGGGGAGGCATTGGCAGCTCAACCGCAAGACTCGACACGACAGCTTTAAGAATACTTGCTTTTTTAAGAGGGACGGGAAACACATCATATTGTTACCTATTAAAGATGTGAGAGGTGTAGGCAACACAGAGAGGCCTTAGCCTACAGGCCACCTCAATGCAGTCAGTTTGGGATGCCCCAGTTGCACTGGCATTAGTAGTACTAGTGGAAACTGAGGAAGAGAGTGAGATACCAGCACCACCACAGCCACTACTATGGAACTTCCATGAAGTGATGGCAAACAGTCTTCCGGAAAACAACCACCACTGAGGGACATTTAACACGCCAAAATTCTCATACGGATATGTGTTGCCGAATCAACCAACCTACAAATTGAAATCTGTTGAGCATGAGAACTTGCAGTGGTAAGTATAGGATCTTTTTGCGAGAGGGTTGGTAAGAGAAAGCACCAGTTCGCGTGTTGTCCCCACCCTAATGGTGCCTATAAAGAAACGTTTGTGACAAATATGCATAGACAGTAGATCCATCAATAAGATCACCATCAAGTACCAGTTTTTCATACCTTGCCTATAGCATCACTTAGACAAGTTACACAGAGCCACCATCTTTTCCAAGATCGATTTATGCAGTGTGTACCACCAAATCTAGATGAGGCTAGGAGACAAGCGTAGGACCGCTTTCAAGGCACGAGATGGTTTATACGGGTGGATCATTCTGTCCTTCGGCTTGTCAAATGTGCCCAATAATTTTATGAGGTTGATGAATCAGATATTTCGGGCTAACAATGAAAAATTTGTGTGGTCTACTTTGACGACATTCTGGTGTGCAGTCAATCTAAGGAACACTTACAACACCTTAAGACAGTGTTCAAGGTATTGCGCACAGAGAAAATAGATGCATATCCAATGTGACACTTCATGATAAACTAGGTATGTTTTTTGGATTATATTGTGTCTTGTGCAGACATTCAGATAGATCCGACAAAATCGAAGCCATTGTGAGCTGGGCCACACCACAGTAGTTCACCGAACTGAGGCGATTTCTAGGATTACCATCGTTCTACATGTGATTCATCAAGAGCTTCAGTAGCATCATCGCTGCTCTGATGGATCTTTTGAAGGGAGATAAATTTTAGCGGTCAAAGACAACTCATAAGAGTTTAAATGCACTTAAGAATAAGGCGAGACAAACACCAGTCTTAACATTACCAAATTTCAACCAGCTATTCAAGGCAATGTGATTTCTTTTTTCAGTGAGAAATTGAATGATTCCAGGAGAAAATACTTAATGTAGGACAAGGAATTTTATGTTATTGTGATAGATCTTGAGCACTGGAATCATTATCTGCTGACAAGTGAGTTCATGTTGTTCACAGATCATGAATCCTTGAAATTCTTGAACAAACAGAGTAAATTGAAGGACTGACACGCGACTTGGGCTGAGTTCTTTGCATTGATCCAATTCATGCTTAAGCGCAAGGCATGGAGTCAAAACCGTGTAGTAGATGCACTGAGCCGCCGACACTTATTGGTCACTGTAATGCATGCTCACATCATGGGCTTTGAGGTAGTAAAAAAGCTTTAGAAGACGAATGAGGATTTCAGAAAAATCTAGGAGCAGTGTCAAGAGAAACCCTCTGGGCAGTACCACAAAGCCAATGGTTACTTTTTCTAGCAAAGTATATTATGTGTTCCTAGATCCTCGCTGAGAGTCCATCATTAGGGGAACCATAGTGGAGGACTCGCAAGGCATTTTGGCAAAGACAAGACTCACACTCGTGAGAGAACGCTTGTCTAGCCCCGATTAGCAAGAGATGTAGAGCGACACATCATGCAGTGCAGGGTTATACACCTCGTTACCAATACCCGAGGCACTGTGGGTGGGACATTAGCATCGGCTTTGTGGTTGGACTTTCGTGGACATAGGAGAACAAGGTCTTAGTCATGGTCATTAAGGATCGATTCTCAAAGATGGCACATTTCATACCATATTACAGGACATTAGATGCCTTGCATGTCGTCGACTTGTACTTCAAAGAAATTGTGAGACTACACGGGATAACCAGAACCATCAGACGGGGATGTCAAGTTTGTGAGCCACTAATAAAGGTCTCTATAGAGAAAATTAGGCACTAAGCTTCAATTCAATTCCACAGCTCATCCATAGATGAACGGTCAGACGGAGGTAGTGAACAACAGATTTGTGAGTCAGAATACGGGACACACCCCATTTGAGATGGTGTGTCGCGCAACTACTTGGTGCACTTGAATTTGTACCCTCTTGCCAACTTTAGTGGTTAGTGGCGATGCTAAGGAAGAGAATCGCTAAACATAACCGCAGTTAACAAACATAAGAAAACAAGTCCAAAAAAAAGATAATGTTTAAATAAGGGGATCTAGTGTGGATCAGGTTGAAGAAGAAAGATTCTCAGTGGAAGCAAAGTTTTGAGGAAACCTTCAAGTATTAACTCTAATCCCGATATGACTTCTTAAAGAGGTTATGCAGACATACAAACAGACAGAACCGACAGACAAATGGACATGATAATTAAAAACTCTCAAACTCAAGCCAATCCAAGAAGGGTAAGTTAGATAGACTAATATTTGAAACTATTTCAAGATATAACATCGCCTCTCTTTTCTAGAGAAGACCAATGGATTTTAAAAACTTGTTGCTGAAAATGGGAATAGTTTAGATCGGTTGTCTGATCCACCAGAGAAGAGAGTTGCACTTGCCACTTTGCCTTAGAAGGAGAAGCGGAGAGATGATAGTGAGGCCAATTGCAAGAGAAATTTAGGGGTAGAGCCAGCCACATGATATAGTGGGACAAATTTGTGAACACTTTTAGAGACTAATTCACACCAATGTCAGCCAGGAGATAGATAAATTAAGTCATTTCTTTTAGAAAAGAAATACATTGATATGTTTGACCAAAAGAATTTAGTTTACAGGACTACTGCTGATAGCCACTACGAATGTAGTTTATTTGTATAATATTCATTTGGGTAGTGATGTATTATTATATAATGGTTATGATATTATTTATAAGCTATGTTGTTATTTATTGATGTTTTGACTTCCGCGTAGTATACATTTTTAGTGACTCATATATATTGGAAGTTCTGAAAAATCTGTGGTAAGTAAATTAAATGTCAATACCGTCAGACCATAGTTCCTGACTTGGTTAATTACAAGCTATCAGGCTGGGTCATGGCAAGCATCACGCTCTGAGCCAAGGAAGCTTCAATCTCATTCCACGAAGTTTTTGTCTCCTCATAGTATAACGTCGAGTCAGCCCAGTTGCAGATAATCAAAATGGCATAATCTCTTGATAAGTTAGTCATCTTGACACAATCTGAGCTGGCACTGTAGATAAAAGAATATTCTAACGAATCAGATCCCGAGCCACTACATGTGTAAATTTGGATGTATCTGACAAACAAGTATGTGGGGAGGAATAATTTTGGGGATGAAGTCTATGGCAAACTGAGCAACTCTCATTAACAACCACTCAGATGGAGATTTTTTTAATACGACTGGATCCCACTATATGATTTTCTCTCCCAGCAAGCTCCTAAGACAATTTCCAGCGTTGAGTTTCATCCCACCTATATGGCCATCTAGTAGTGGACACACTGCTAAACTGAAATTAATACCCTAATAACTCCCTCTGGGCTTCCAAAAATGGCACAGAAGAGTCCCAACTCGAACATATTGGATCAACCTCAACAGCGGTAATTCGTGGAGTTGGTTGTCTTCTATGGCACGGTATCGTTGCTTCACTCCTTTCAGTACCAATTCAATCTCCTTGAATATTTGGTGATAAACATGGTTGTGTAACAAAAATATGTGGCAAGTTTGGTTTTATCAATGGCTAAAATTAAAGATGAAAAGCTAAATGACATCAATTATTTTTATCGGAATAAAACTGTAAGACTATTTAAGAATTTCACATGAGACTATCTCCTTAACAGTTAAAGATGCCATGAAGGAATTGCTATTTATGTTTTTTGGGACAAAAATAAATCTTGAATCTTTGATGTATACAAGAAGTTATATCTAGCTAAACAACAAGACCGAATCCTTAGCATGTCTGGGGGATGAAAACAAGTAAGTAGGCTTTACAACTTAATCTAGCATCAAAGCAAAATATACAGCAATATATAATTCTTCTTATAAAATAATTGGGTTAAAATTCTACAAAAGCATTTGAAGCTTTCTATTACACAAATTATGACTCTTCAAAGGCAGTTATCAATATAGTAAGAACTCGTACATTCTATAAATGAACCAAACAAATAAAAGTGAAATGTTGCTTCATAAAAAATACAACTCTGTCAAGAAAAATAATAACTCCGCACACCTCCATTAAAGAATAATTAGCTGAATATTTTGCCTAAGCTCTAGAACCTCTCCATTTTTTCAATCTTCGGAACATATTTCTTCATATTTATACTCCAATTAAGGGAGTTATGTTCAAAGGAAAGCACTGGATAATAAAATGGCGATCAGATAAAATATGCAAGATTAGCAAGATTTATCTTAATGCCTGCAATATATCCTCATAATTGAATATATTATCCTTATTTCTTTCTTTTAGCTTCTTCCATGTTTGCATATAAATAAGCAAGCATTCGGTAAATAAGATCATTCAAATGGAATGCTCTCTCTCAATGCCAAAAGAACTAGGTTTTTATGACGGTTTCTAAGCTTCTGTCTGTCATAAATATGAAATAGGGCAAACTATTTTCCTAGTTAAGCAAACTTTAAAAAGCTATCCCTTTTCATTATAAAAACAAAATACACATAGTTTTTTGGCATATTCACTGAAAACGAGTTAGAATAAATCAATTTCAAAATATAAATACATTTTCTTCCCATTGAGATTGTTTCAAAGCTAAAGAGGAAGAAAGCAGAATCTTCATCAAATTCTAAAATTGAACTGTTATTAATGTCGTGCATGTACCATGATTTGATAGTTCCCAGGAAAGATCTTTTGAAAAATGAAGTCACCGCCCTCATTACTCAAAGAAATTATCTTCTTTTCCTGCTCAGTTTCACCAACTAATCTTGCAAGTGCCACAGAAACAGATTTGCCGCATTTCTCTTTGCAAACTACAGATCCATGGATATTTACCTGAGCCTGAATTCCCAAGCAGTCAGTATTCAGAAACATCCACTGCAACCTTTTTTTTATTTAATTATTATTTTTTTATTATTTTGTGTAAAAGGAACAACCTAAGAGGTCCAGAAAACTGTATAAACTTTTCAAGTTTATGTGAAAAAAATAAAATGCATCAAAACAGCTGCAACTAGAAAGTATATCAAATTTTTTAAAAAAGTAAGTTGTTACCTCAAAAAACTCAATATCAAGCAATGGGGAGTTGACCTTGATATCAATATATGGTGGAGAAAACAGAGGGCTTGAAGAACTATCAGAACTTAATGCCAAAGCAGATAATCGGTATTCACCAGGAGGGACCTATAGTGGTGTTAGCATGACAAAAAAATTATGGGAAAAACAGTCAAATGTTATGTAAGTATAATAAAAGCATGAGTAGACATATAGCACATGTAGAAACACAAGGAAGCACAAAATATTACTAGTACATGATTCCACTATTGATTGGTTTCTGGTGATTCCCATAAGATTTAAGTGGTAAATATGAAACATTCACGTAATCTTTGTTCCATAAAATAGTAACTTCACACAATTTCGTGATGATATGTAGTACCCTAAAAATGGCAAAAGGTGATATTTGCTTCTCAAATTTTTATCTGATTTTTTGGGCATCCCAAAAATTATCAAAATCATTTTTGTAAAATTTTAAACTTCAATTCGATTACTTTGATATATAGAAGTATATTAATTTTCAAATATATTAAGTCATTTGATTAGTTTGTAATTAATAAACTTCTAAATTTTATTAAAATCACTGAAGCAGTTATTGTTATGGTGAACTGTAGCAAATTACTGTGGCAAAACCGTAGCAATAGAGCAGCACCAAACCCACTTTCCACGTCACACAATAGCTGGATGATTTTAAAAATTAATATTAAATTTAAATAACTTATATTATTAGATATCAATATACTTTCATATATAATTAAGTACATATAAACTAAAAAACCGATTTCCCCTGGCAAGTTACCATTGCTTTGGGCGAAACAGAGCTCTGCTCCTCTCGATTGAAGGTATTAGAGAAAAATAAGAAGGAAACAGAGGAGAAGGAGAAGGAGAAGAGAAGGAATGAAAGAAGAAAGAAAGAGATGGTAAGAATGAAAATTAATTCTTATAAGGATTCGGTTTCTCCTTTTCTTTCCCACAAATTGATTTGGTTGAGAAATTATAAGCTCAAAATATTTATGAAAGGAGAAAATTTTCAGTAAGAATATTACTTTGTGAATTTCTTAATAAAAATAATTAAATTATTGAAGTTAAAAAAAAATCAATGAATTGATTAATTTAGCTAGGTTGAAATAGGGAATGAGAAGAAGAAAGGGAATGAAAAAAGATAATTTTTTTCAGCAGAAAAAATTAGAAAATGACAGGAGTTCAAAAGCTTTGGTGAAATATTCAATCTCTAAAATGAAAAGCAAATCATTAATTGATCTAACATATAAAGCTGTCTATAAGTATATCAATTTATTACATACATGCATCTTATATTTCCTTTATATTGAGCACATTAATATTCTACTAACAAGGTTTAATTCAAAAGCATATGACTACTTGTTAACGATGAATCCAGGACATTTAAGAAATCAAGTTAAAATTAATTGAAAATATATGTTACATAATTAAGTATGGCATGTTGAATATTACATATAATAGGTACATTTTCTTGCTAAGTGAAAATAACTAAAAATAATTTAAGAGGTAAAGAAGATTAATGAATTCTCATGTTAATATTTCCTTTATACTGAGCACATTAATATTCTATCAGCAAGGTTTAATTCAAAAGTATATGATAACTTTTTAATGATGAATCCATGGTATTTAAGAAATCAAGTTAAAGTTAATTGAAAAGTTATGATCCATAATTAAGTATGAAATGTTGAATATTAAATATAATAGGTACATGTTCTAGCCAAGTGAAAATAAAAAATAATAATAATAATTTAGCAGGTAAAGAAGATTAACGAATTATCATGTTATTTTGCAATAAGTAGGAAGACTACGATAACAACATGAACACGGAAGGCAAACAAAGTTCTGATAATATAACCCAACAGAAAAATAAATAAATTTATGACTACTGATAACAAAGATTGAACGGTCCAACCAGTAACAATGATGATAATTGCAATGTTGGGATGACCAAACTTTATAGGTAGTTAACGACTTGACGAACTAAATATGTCAAATTCTATGCAAACATTATATGAAATTTCTATAATAAAGAGCAATCTGAATAAGAAGGAAAATAAAAGCAAAGCAATTAAATTCTAATAAGAAATAAACTAGAATAATGCAATAAAAAACACTAGGCATTTAACGACTGTATTTATGTTTAGCAAATTGTAGCAGTTTATGCTTATGATACTATATTCTTTATTCACTAAAGTACCAAAATGCCTTGTTTAACATCACCGATGCAATTAGCTAGTTAAAACTATAAATATGATTGCTCAAGTTAGTCATAAATCAACATGCATATTAATATTATTTCTTGAATATTTAGATCATATTTTAGAATTGTTTATCTGATTGAGAATTGATATCATCAGATACTTAAACAGTATTTCAGGAAAAATGAAAGTGGCAGACGGATCAATGGCCAGAAGACCAGTTTGTCAATGTAGCATTTTGGTTATACAATTTTGTAGGTTTTATACAAGACAAATGCGTCGGATATAAATTAAAGACTTTTGGTATGTATGAATTTATATTCAAAGTTATTTAGAAGCTCTATTTTCTATTTTGAAAATTATTCTATGCATGCTCCCACATTATTATTTATGAATATTCGAAGAGTTGGAATATATATATGTTTGGTGATAATTTAAAAGGATTAATTCCCTAGTCACTTGACTCTGATGAGTAAAAGTAAAGATGAATGTCAATGCAAACAATTATGCTTGAATCATCTTCCCTATTACACCTCTAGCGGATTGGAAGTGTCAACTGGAGTGTGAGATGATAAGCATCTAATAGGTTTCCCATTAGAAGAACCTTTTATCTCAGCTACACCCCATAAACTAAAATGTGGTTACATCAAATAAACTCCCTGGCCATCGAAGCTCTAGAAATGATGTCATATGATAGAATAAGTTAGCCATCTTTCATGTATACTAACCTCACCAGCCCTAAGTTAATCTGGTGAAAATGTAATGGACTTAAACAAGGAAAATGGACAAGCCAAAAACAAGAGTCACTTTTAGATGGCCTAGGTGGAGAGAATGAAAAATAAAATACCCCATTAGAAGATGATCTCCAAATGACTATTAGAAATACCGCTAAAATGTAGATATATAATTTTCATGCATATACTTACTAACATTTAAAGAAGAATAAACCGATGAAGATACAATTGTAGATGAATCTTGATGTTGCCTTAATAAAATGATCAGAAATTGGTAAAAGGTAGAGAAGCCAGAGTGGGCAAAAAAAGAGAGGAGAGAGAAGGGAAGAGAGCAAGCAGTTTAAGAGAAACAGAGAGGAGAGTCGACTTGTTTTAAATATTCGATAACATGCATGGCATATTATAAGAAACTCTGTGATACCGCAATTTAACAAAAAACCTCAATTTGAAATTGCAACAAAACAAAAACACCACTGGAATTTGGGTTGGATCTAGGGTATAGTTGGTGCCGGTTAGGGTTTGGACCTCCGGGGTGGTGACAAAGAGGCGGCTAGCGAGCTAGAAACAGCAAGACAATAATTTCCAAGGGCCCGGACAGCAAGCAAGCTGCAGGCACAGCTGTTTTGGGTGGTGGCAGCAAGGAGGAAAGGAAAGGAATGTGGAAGCGATGTGGGAAAGGATGGGGTAAAAGTATAGGAAAGATAACCACTCTCTGGAGACAAAGATATAATTGAAACACCACTTAGAACCGTAGGATATAGCCTGTAAAGAGAATAGAAAGTGCCGACGGTTGTCCCAAAGCAACTAATAACAAAAACTAAACTCTAAACATTCATGAGTACAAAATCACACCACACCTGATCATGTAACTGATCCCTCGTAGAAAACTCTATAAGACATCTTTAAATGCAAATCTTTTTCCTCTTCTTTAACCAAGTCAAGTAATATGATTAGGAACATTCCTGAATAGTAAGACTCAAGTTGTCCATCATTTGTGTAGCACCTCATTCTCACAGCTACCTCCATCGAAGATAACCCTCACAGGACAATGAGTATAATAGATGTTGTGACGAAGTCATTGTTGCTCTCTTGTAGCCTCGGTCTGAATGAATCGTCAAACCACAAGCATAGCACCTTCATCGATTGGAACTTGAAAGTTAGTACTCTTGCACATTCTCACTATGTTTTATCTCCAGTGCCACTGTCACCTCTTCTACTCCCTGCTCAATGAAATAGACAACTCTAGTTTTAGGGCAACTGGAGGCTATCTATCCAAAACCATGACATCTGAAACACTTCCTTGTGGGCACTGTGATAAGTGTACTACTCTTGGACATCTCCCCACTCCGATTCAATCTATCTCTTTTTGGATAGTTTTTCATTTCTTCTTCAAGTGTACTCCTATTGGCTACTACTGAGCGTGACTGTTTCAATAAAGGTAGGATTCTGTTCTATTTAAGCGTTTCTCCACCTTCAGGGTATATGTCTGAACATCACTGTCACACCCCAACTAACCGCCTATTAAGGTCAATATCGGTGCTACGGAGGCTGACAATTTGGTCATACCAACTCTAGCTAGCACTCATCCTAACTTCTATAATCAAGACCCAATGGGTGATGAATTAGTCTGATAGGATTGCCGCAACATGCGTGACACATTGCATTTCAAATACATATTCGAAAGCTTGAAAATCATATTATCCAAAACATGAAAACTATACAGAGTTGTTAAACCCAATATAATAAAAAAATTCGTATCCAAAATATATATATAAATCTCTCAAAACTATCGTACAAAAGCTATATAAAGACACACCTGGCTACTCGCCCGGTGCTTGTTGCCCCTACTTGAAGGGCAACAATAAAGAATGAGCAACAATAAGCTCAGAGAAATAATCAGGGCTAACATAAGATTTTAAACATAAAAAAAGAAGCAACGTGCATGCTCGTATAAACTATATATGTCTGCACGCAAATCATAAAATGCTAACATAATAACATGCAAGTCGCAAGCATGAAATCATAAGTATAATAAAAAACATGTTCATAAGCATATTCATAGTATATTATCATAGAAATGTCATTTGATAAAGATCACATCATAATAATGTTAATTAATATATAGGACACAATTGTTTTCATGTCATTTCATCATGGGTCATCACTCTGCCTTAGAGGTCATATAAACTACCAATAAAGATTAGGTTTCTCCTAACATAGTAGTTATCGATAGCCCCTTGTTACCCATGATTACTTGATGTTCTGTCACTATCTAACTCCAACAATTAGCAAAGTTTCGTCCTGGTATAAATATCAATAGTTGAGAATACTACATCCTTGCATATTGTACTTGCAAGCATTCATATAATCGTCTATCCATAACATTACTCGTGACATTTAAATCATCACTATTATATGAAGCATTTATCAAGCATTACATGTATCTTAGGCATAGGCATGAAGCAAAACAATTCAATACATGCATGAAATTTATATCATAGGCATAGTCATATGTAATATAGTCTAATCAATCATAAGTAAATATAAATTCATACTTTTAAATGCACGTATCAATTCACAATATGTAGAAAGTTCAAAATGCATGTGTTAAAATAGAAAACATTTGAAAACCTATAAAATATTATTTTTTTAATTAAAACAAGATTATTTCACCTGACTTGACGAAGCAGTCCTATGACGACAGCCCATATACTCGACTTGAACTCGTTGCCTTATGAGGACAACCCAAGACTCGTAGACAACATAGAATTTCATAAATTTTAGCTCATAACGAGCATTAAACCAAAAAATACATTAATTTTCAACACATACCACAAATGGACTTCTCGACATAACCAGTCTGTTCAAAACCGCCTAATTTTCTTTCTATCACCTCCAACCACACCTCCCCAACGCTGATTTCCTGCTAGGATCCTTACGGAAGCTCGCAAAAAACTTTCGATGCTTCCAAAACACAATCGACGCCTTCGACAACCACCGAAAAAGATATTTTAAAAAGAAATGAGAAGTTAAAATGAAAGTTTGAGGAAAGAAATGAAAGTCTCAAATGACGTCAAAGAGATATTAACACTTATAGAAATAGCCCTGGAACCCTAAAACGTGAGCTGCAGCACCCAGACAGTTGCTCGGTTCGCTGTCCACCCTTTGCTGCAGTTCTCGCGCGCTGCTTCTAGCGAGATTACCCCCAAGTCCCGTGAAACCGAATAGAGAGTGGGGGAATGGGAGAGAAGAGAATGAATTTCAGGAGGGGTAAAAATCGGAGCTCTGAGAGTCTTATTCGACCAAATGAAAGAAATAAAATGACGCAAGGTCGGTATCTACAGTGTTGTAGGATTAGGATAGTTAAGGATTAATTACGTTAATTAAACATATAACTTCTGAATTTCATCTTTCAATCCATATTAATATATAGTGCTTTATACGGAATTGCTCGATTTCATTCATAGAATTTTATAAAATTATTTCAATCAAATTTCAGGAGATGGTAATTTTGGCATACTTTTCAAATTTGTCAGCTCTACCTAGTTATTTGAAATTTGAGCGTTACAGCTCTCGCCTCATTATAAAAATTTCTTCATCAAAAGTTTTGACTTTATTTGAAAAGCAAGAGATATTTATGTAGCATTTCTTATTTTTTTCTCACGTAGCTTCATTTTTAGGCATGTGCTTCCACTTAATCTTCACAAAAGAAATTTGTCTTGTTTTAAAGTTTCTTAACATCATTTGTTAAAATCTTTTCAGACTCTTCAATATATATTAGATTTTATGTGCTTCAACATTTTCATGTGAAATTCTCTGCTCTGAATTTAAAACCCATTTTCTTAACATGAAAACGTGAAACACGTCATATATATCTAGCATATCCACAGGTAATGCTAATTTGTAGGCAACTAGAACAATCATTTTATACTTTCAAAAGGACCAATATATTTGGAACACAGTTTGCTTCCCTCACCAAATTAAATTGTACCTTTCATTGGCCTGACTTTCAAAATACGAAATCTCCAGCTTCAAATTCGATTGCTTTGTATTTTAGGTCATAGTATTTCTGCTATCGATCTTGAGCAACTTTTAATCCGTCTCTAATTAATCTAATTTTCTCTGTAGCTTCATCAACTAGCTCGGTACCTAACATTTCACTTCCCTTGCTTTGACCCATTTGAGTGGAGTTCTGCATTTCTTCCATACAGTGCTTCATAAAGAGTCATTTGTAAGCAAACTCAATCATTGGAATGTGATCTGCCCCACTGCCTCCAAAGTTGAGAACACAAAGCCTTAACAGATCTTCCAACACTTGAATCGTTCTTTCTGATTATTCATCAGTTTGTTGTTGAAATGCAATGTTGAAATGTCACTATATACACAAACCTTATTGAATGTCTTTCCACAACGTGTACGTGAAAATTTTGTCTCTATCAGAAACAATAAATTTTAGAATTCATGTAATCTAAAAATTTAATTGAAATATATTTTAGACTAACTTTTTCACTGAATCTGTCTGTCTGGCAAAAAGTGAGCTGATTTGGTAACTCATATACTATCGTGTCTGGATCGAGGATATCTCATAATTCATAACAATTTCTTCTTATTTCCATTCAGGTATCGGCAACAATTGTAGCAATCCGCTGAGTCTCTGATGCTCAGTTATTACAATATAACATGCTTGACATTAAAATAATATTCAGCAAAATCCTTCTTCTTTTGTACCTGTCCATTAGAATGACAACTTCAAACCTTGCACAGAAGAATTGTATAGCCTAAATGATGAGCTTCATGCAAAATTTCTCGTCTCAAATCTGAATCAGTGGGTATCCATATCTGTAACATATATCTAATAATGCTCTTCATCAAACGTCACATCAGTCCTCTTTCATAATTGGCATTGCTTTAAGATCTTGGAAATTCACTGCTAACTTTTTGTCAAATCAAAAAAACTGCATACCTCTATAACATTATTTGGATTATGACATTCCTCAATTGTCTTCACCTTCTGAGAATCTACTGAAATTCTATAACCACTAATAATATATCCCAAATATGCAATGTTTCGCAGCCGAAATTCACTTTTTAAAAATTTTGCATATAACTGATCTACCTAAACAGCTCTAATAAAGTCCTCAAATACTTAGCATGATTATCATCAGTTCTTGATTAAATCAAAATATCATCAATGAAAAATACCAAACTGATCCACAAAGAGCTTAAAAATTGATTCATCAAATCCATAAAAATTGCATGAGCATTAGTTAAACTAAATGGCATAACTAAAAATTTTATAATGATCATATCTGGTCCAAAAACTGTCTTAGTTATATCACCTCCTTCACTATGACCTGATGATATCTGAATCTCAGATAAATTCAAAAAAAATACAGTTACACCTTCTAGTTAATCAAATAGATCGTCAATCTCAGGCAAAGGATATTTATTATTGATCGTCACTTTATTCAGCTATTTGTAATCAATACATAACCGCAGCGATCCATCATTCTTCTTGACGAACAATACTGGAGCACTCTAAGGTGAATTACTTGGTCTGATAAAACCCTTATCTATCAGTTCCTACAACTGACATTTCAATTCCAGCAATTCCTTCGAAGCCGTCTTGTACGAAGATTTGAAAATTGC
This sequence comes from Papilionanthe hookeriana x Papilionanthe teres, assembly GCA_022702705.1. Classification (NCBI taxonomy): domain Eukaryota; kingdom Viridiplantae; phylum Streptophyta; class Magnoliopsida; order Asparagales; family Orchidaceae; genus Papilionanthe; species Papilionanthe hookeriana x Papilionanthe teres. Next base: position 131,756,182 of record CM040421.1, on the reverse strand, counting down.
AGAACATATTAGTTGCACATCAATACTAAACTTCACTTCTCGTTTTAGTGGTAATCCTGATAATTCTTCGGAGATACATCAGAAAATTATGAAACCACTGAGATTCTCTTCAATTCATATACATCTTTATTTAGCAGTTCTAATTTAGTAAAAATATCAATTCACCACTTTGCAAAATACTTCCAACTTTCACTGCACTAATTAAGTAAGCTTGTGCATTTCGTTCACATGGGACGTCAAATGACTTTTCACCAGACAATTTCAGCTTCACCCGCCTTTTCCAGCATTCAACTGCAGCAAAATGATTTACCAATCAATCCATTGCCAAAATAACATCAAATGTCTGAATTAGTATAATAATCAAGTCCGTTGGCAACTTCTTATCATGAATATGAACATGCACTAAATATTTTCTATTGGCATAAAACCTAATTCACAAAGATATAACACAGAGCAGAAGAAAATGAATAATATCAACAGGTCAACTGGCAATAAACTCATCAGAAATAAAAGAATGCGATGCACCTGAACTGAATAGAATAGTGTCAAGATGATCTTGAATTAGAAGCGTAGCTATAACCACATCGTCAAATTCTTTGGCTTCTTGAGGGGTAAAAGTAAAAACTCGGGCTTTTACTGGTTGCTCAATTCTGCGTTGTGCTTAAGGCTTTCCAAAGAAATGAGTTTGCTGGGCTAACTACCTTTAAAAAATTTTCTGGACTGTCTATATCCTTAGGTTGTCTGTGGTCTGTTGTATCTATTGTGGACAATTTATTTGAATGAGCTCTAGTTGTCCACATTTGTAACATTATCTAGAATCAATTAAAGACTGCCCAAAATGTTTCCTCCCACATATTTCACAAACAGGCTTTTCTAATTGTGGCTACTTCTGTATGTCTTCTGATTTAATTTTTTTTTGCTTTGGAAGTTTTCTCCTTTGTCAAAATTATTTCGCTTGCAAGCCTGAGGTCGCCACTGTAGAATGGAAAAGTTCAGCTCATTTTCAATTCATCTTGCCCATTCAACAAGCACGAAAAAATCGTTGATTTCAAATGGAACTAATGCCAAACTCAAGTGATCTCTCAGACAACGCAAAAATCTGTCAAACTTTTTCTCCGGGTAATTTTGCCACATATTGTATAATTGTCTTGAACTCTTGAGTTAGATTTAAGAATTACCTTACAGTGTTAATTGGGTTGAAGGCGGAATAAACCAATCTTTAAAGATTTAATAAATTCTTTCCGTTGAATCTGTGGAAGCGGTGTCAGATGTAATTTTTATCTAAATTGTGTATGCCACTATCTTTTCTATTTCGCCTTCTAGCAAAAATGTAGCTAACGCTACTACTCTCCTCTTTTTCAGAAAAATCATGTCGTCCAAAGTTTTTCCAATCTTCAGAAGCCAATCTTCAGTAATGGTAGCGGCACCGGCACCCTTTAATACAGGTGTATCCATTTCTGACTCAGTCTTAGATCTTAGCCTTGTATTGGTGGAGGATCTTTCGATAACAATCATTTTGTCAACTTGTGATATCAGCTGCACAATGCCCTATAACTCAGTTGTTCTATTGTCTGCATTTGTCTTGATTGCATTTTCATTTTTGCCTCAAATATATTTAAATCTCACTTCATGCTCTGAACTTGGCCTACGAGACTGACCTTCGGTACATTTTGATTCTTCTCCAGACATATTTATTTATATTTGCACAATTTATTATTCGCATGTAATTTATCATATAATAATTTTATCGTACACACGTTACACCTTAAGTCATAAGGGTTACCCACCTTAAATTCATCAACATATAGCTCTGTATAAATCAATTGATATTTGATCTCATTCTTACATCTTCTAAATCCAACACGCTTCTATTATTCTTTTCATCCAATAAGCAAACTCTGATATCAATTTTTGTCACACTCCAACTAATCCTTCTGCTATGGTCAAACACGGTGCAACAGAGACTAGCAATTTGGGCAGACCAACTCTTACCAGCACCTAAAAAGAGAGCTGATACAGAAATCAAGACTACGGTGTAACGTGTAGATCGTAAGCATTAAATAATAATTATAATAATAAAAATATGTTATAAGCATATACATAGTATATAATCAATGTTATGTCCTAAAGATCATATCATAATAATGTCGCTTGTCTAGTATTATATGGCTCAACTATTTTCAAGTTCTTTCATCATCGGTCGACAACCTACCCCACAGGTCATATAAACTATCGATAAAATTTAGGTTTCCCCCAACATAGCAATTATCAATAGCCTCTTAATACCATGGTTTCTTAACGTTGTTCCTGTCCAATTCCAACAGTTCTCAGAGTTTCATTCTCGTATAAATATTAGGAATCGGGAATACATCCTTACATAATGTACTTGCAAAAAATTTATGTAATAGTTTACCCATAGCATTACTCGTGACATTTACATCATCACTCATGCATTAAGCGTTTATTAGACATTACATGTATCATAAGCATGGGCCTAGGCATAGGCATGAAGCAAAGCAAATGAATACATTCGGGAAATTCATATCATATGCAGTCATATGTAGTATAGTCTGATCATAGCATTACATGTATCCTATTACTTTCAAATGCAGGTATCAATTTACAATATGCATAAAGCTCTAAATACATCAATTTCAAAATAGAAATCATATGAAAACCTATATAAAAATTATTTTTTTTAAATTAACACAAGATTAATTCATATAACTTGACGGAGCAGCCCTGCGACGAGTGCCCACACGCATGTCTCAAGCTCGTCGTCTCGTAAATAAAACCTAGGACTTGTAGACAATATAAGATTTCATAAAATTTGGCTCACAACATGCATTAAATCAAAACAAGCATTAATCTCCAATACATACCTCAAATGGACCTCTCGGCATAACCGGTCCGAAACCACCTAATTTTATTTCTATCATCACCAACGAAACCTCACTACATTGCTTTCGTTCTAGAACCCTTCCAAAAGCTTGCAAAGGACTGGTGATGCTTCTGACACACGATCGGCGCCTTCGACGGCTACCAAAATCGATATTTACACAAAAAACGAGACAAATATCAAAAACAAAATGTGAGGAAGGAAATAAAAATCACAAATGACATCAATGAGGGATTCACGCATACAAAAATAGCCTCGGAACCGTAAATCGCAAGCTACAACACCCAGATGGCCGCATAGTTCTTTGTCCACTTTTTGCTACAGTACCCAGCTGCTGCTTCTCACAATATTACTTCCAAGTCACACGAAACCGAACAGTAGAGGGGGAACGAGAGAGAAGAGAATGAATTTCGTGAGAGGGGAAAGAAATCAGAGATCATGAGAGTCCTATTCGTCTGAATTTAGGAAATAAAATGACATAGGATCAATTATCTACACTGTTGTGGTTACTAAGGCAAGGATTCAGATAATTAATGATTAAATATTAACGATTAATTAGATTAATTAAATATATAACTTCTTAATTTCATCTCTCCAATCCATTCGTGATTATTATGCAGTGCTTTATACGAAATTGTTTGATTTCATTCGTAGAATTTTTAAAAGTATTTTAATCAAATTCTGGGAGATAAAAGTTTTAGGATACTTTTCAAATGTGTCAAACTTTATCTGGTTCATTGAAAGTTGAGCGTTACAATTTGTCATGTAGTTCTACAGCCTAGATACAGTACTATAGATCAATATAACTAGATATTGGTCTTGCAAACAATATGAATCACTTGTAAATACACACTTGAATTTTTTTTTTATCCAAACATTTGTGATGAATAAACATTTTCTATCCTAAAAGACTACCTCTCCGCTCATGGCATCCATCAATAAAGTTTCATTCGCACTTCAACACAAAAAAAGAATAAAGTACCAGCATAGACACCTCATCAAATTCACTTGAGCACTATTTTATTAAAAAAATAGCGGTGACATATGATTTGAAAATAGCGGTGACATTAAAAAATTCTGCATTTAGGGATCTTTATAATAGATTAGATAATAAAGAGAATGAAAAATATATGTATAAACTAGCTAAAAAAAAAAAAGTAAAGATTTAACTCAAGTAAAATGTATTAAAGATGAAAATCAAAAAATATTTTTCTGAGAAGAAGATATTCAACATAAGTGGTTGAGTTATTTCGATAAAATTTTTTATGAAATTTTTGAAAATACAGTTGACCTTAGTGATCTTAATATTATTAATAATAATAAAGCATTTCATTTTTATTGTCGCATTAAGAAAAAGAATTTGATGAGGCTTTAAAGAAAACCAATGGTGGAAAGTCTGTAGGACCTGATGATGTTCCAATCACAGTGTGGAAATGTTTAGGAGATTTCGGAGTTTCTTGGCTTACTAAACTCTTTAATATTATTTTAAAAACTAAAAAGATGCTCGATGAGTGGAGGAAGAGTATTTTGGTTCCCATTTTTAAGAATAAAGGGGATGCACAAGAGTGTGCAACTTATAGAGGAATTAAGTTGATGTGTCATACTTTAAAATTATGGGGGAGGGTAATTGAACATAGGTTAAGACATATTACTAAGATTTCTCATAATCAATTTTGATTTATGTCGAGCAGGTCTACTATGGAAGCTATGCATTTATTGAGAGGTTTGATGGCGAAGTTCAGAAATTATAAGGAAGATCTATATTTGATTTTTATTGATTTAGAAAAAGCTTACGATAAGTTTCCGAGAGATTGCAGAGTTCTTGAGAAGAAAGGCGTTGATATGACTTATATTTAAGTCACTAAAGATATGTATACCAGAGTTATTACTTGTGTTTAAACTCAAGGAGGATTGACCAAATATTTTTCTATTTTTGTTGGATTATATCAGGGATCGGCTTTTAAGCCCATATCTTCTTGCTTTAGTTATGGATGGTCGTACTAGACATTTACAGGAGGATGTACCTTGGTGTATGCCTTTTGTTGATGATATCCTTCTCGTGGGTAAGATAAGTGCAAAGCCCAGGAAAAATTTGAATTATGGAGGTCTGCATTGGAGTCTAAAGGCATTCGTTTGAGTAGAACTAAAACTGAATACAAGGAATGTAATTTTGATAGTAGTAGCTCTAGTGACAGAAGTGTAACTTTGGTTGATCAAATTATTAAAAAGTGTGATCGATTTAGATATCTCGGATCTATTATTCAAATTGATGGTGATATAAATGGGGATGTTAATAGTAGAATTCAACCTAGTTGATTGAAGTGGAGAAATGCTTAGGGCCTTTTGTGTGATAGAAAAGTACCGCTTAGACAAAAAGGAAAATTTTATAAGATGGTGGTGAGACCCGCAATGCTCTATAGCGTTGAATGTTGATCTTTAAAAGAGAAGCATAATACTAAGTTAAGTGTTGCCGAGATGAGAATTATTAGGTGGATGAGTGGCTTTACACTTAGAGACAAAATGCGAAATGAATATATTCGTGATAGGGTTGGCGTAGTTCTAGTGGCAGACAAAATTAAATAGAATCGTCTTAGATGGTTTGGTCACATTAAATGTCAACCTTCGTTTAAGTAGAACTAAAACTGAATACTTGGAATGTAATTTTGATAGTAGTAGCTCAAGTGACAGAAGTGTAACTTTGGGTGATCAAATTATTAAAAAGTGTGAACGATTTAGATATCTCGGGTCTATTATTCAAATTGATGGTGATATAAATGGGGATGTTAATAGTAGAATTCAACCTAGTTGATTGAAGTGGAGAAATGCTTAGGGCCTTTTGTGTTATAGAAAGTACCGCTTAGACAAAAAGGAAAATTTTATAAGATGGTGGTGAGACCCGCAATGCTCTATAGCGATGAATGTTGGTCTTTATAAGAGAAGCATAATACTAAGTTAAGTATTGCCGAGATGAGAATGATTAGGTGGATGAGTGGCTTTACACTTAGAGACAAAATGCGAAATGAATATATTTGTGATAGGGTTGGCGTAGTTCTAGTGACAGACAAAATTAAATAGAATCGTCTTATAGATGGTTTGGTCACATTAAATGTCGACCATCTGATGATTCGATTGGAAGAGTAGATGTTTTAGATTCAACTTATGTTAAGAAAGGCAGAGGTAGACCTAGGAAGACTGGGGCTTATTGTATAAAAAATTATCTTAATTTATTAGAATTAAATGAAAATATGAGACTAAATAGGACGCAATGGAGAAAAAGGATTCATCTAGCAGACCCCACTTAGTTGGATTAAGGCTTTGTTGTTGTTGTTATTGTTGTTGTATGATTTGTAAACAGCAACGCTAAAGCTACTTCCAATAAGTGTTTGTTTTTCTTTCAGCCACAGTATTTTGTTGTAGATTACTAATTCTTTTTCAAAAAAAACTAACCCAAAACAATTTTGAAATACTCTCGGCTAATATCACTCCAAATTATTTGAATATTTTTTTTAAAATTATGCTTATACCATGGTGTAAATGTTTTTGAAAATAGTCTTTATTTCATATTTTTTCCATTAAAGAAACTCAACTCAACCTTCTGAGATCATCAGTAATGCCACAAATCATTTTTTTTATAAGATATTACAGTGAATCAACGTAAATAATATACTAGGTTTATATGTTTAGGGAGAAAAAGATGCGCAATAATATTTAGTCAACTAACAAATTTCACATTAAAAGAATGTCAATTTTTTATCCTTAAATAAATTTGGAAACAAATATTATAAATACTAAAAATTAGGATGATCTAACATGCAATGCCATAATATAATGTTATTTTCTTTGAAAACATAAGTTGACTTCAAAAAAATAATTTGACTTTTTATATTCGAGTAAAGTCCATCGTCAAAATAATAGTCCATCACTAATGATCAATTCTTGGAATCTTACAACAAGAAGGGTAGAAATTAGCTTTACACCAATGTTTAGCAGTGATTTTACTAAGTTACAAGGCAAATTAAGACAAGAAACACATTGTGAAAAGTTAACAATATAGTGAATTTGACAGTTCATATCCCAATGATTACTAAGAGGGATTCATCAGCAATTTTGACATTTATATTACTTGCACAAGGCAAATAGAATCAGAAAAATTTTGTGCACCCAGTCATTTGATAAATTGCACCGGTTTATCTAAAAATGAATAGAATTATGAATAACAACTAACAACACAGTGGCTAGAGAATTCTCCTTTTGTATTAAGGGGCAAGATGGAGTCAGGGATTGTTTTGAAAATTGAAACAATTTTTACAGGTGCTCTAATTGCTTTGGTCAATGGAACTCCATTTGAATTTGCAACAGATTCCTACGTTTCTTCAACAATGGATTGATTTCTTGGACTCTGATCATCATCACTGACTTGTATGATGTCATGAGAAAACGTCCTAGTAGGGCTATGATCTTGAGCCCGGATGCGAAGAAAAAATAGCAATTTCGATCAGCCTAAGGATAAAGAAAGCCCACAACAGTGGCTTCGATTCCGAGTCTGTAGTGATGAAAAACTTATAAGAGTAGTGCACGAGTAGCATATGTTCTTAAAATAATGACACAGATCCACTCCTCACCAAGAACTCTGAGTAGTTTTGGTTGCAATTTCAATCACTTTTTCTGGCTCGAGACAAAGCCAATCTGAATCCTTGACAACTGAATAGAGTGAAGGTTGCTACTGAACAAAGCCGTTTGAGACCCCTCGATGAACCAAAACCCTAAAGAAGATGATTCAAACCCCTCAATATGGAGAAAGGCTGCAATAAAGTAATTATCCCAATGTTTCAGACTCCTCAATCTGAAAGGAGGGCGCGACGAAGTAATTGTCTCAACGATCTAGATCGCTTGATCCAAAAGAAGACTATGACAGAGGTCCTTCCTCGATACGAAAGGAGGCTATGAAAGAGGTCCTGGTTTTATCTTCCTCCGTGTTTATTTGAGAACGTAGACAAAAGATGCACCTCGTAGCTGATGCTATTCTCAAGTTTGGTCCTCGCCCTCATAATCGAGATCTGTAGGGTGATTTCGATGGCTATTTCGAGCACTGATACCATGTAATTTTGAGAGAAGAAAAAAATATAATTATGCTTCTTCCATTCCATATAAAACATTTATAAGATAAATAGTAAGGTAAGGTCACCAAAAATAATGGAGAAAAAAAGTTATTAAAAATGATCCATCTTAAAGCTGAATTGCTGAAAAACACATTTTGAATTGCTACAATTTTTTTTTTCAAAATCCCCATCTTGGAAATAGAGTTTATCACCTCAAAACCAACTACATTGGACCCGAGTGTACTAAGAAAAGCTTGTTGGCACCTATGGGCACCACAACTATGAAAACCTATTTTCTACTTTATGGTGTATTGAAGAGATGAAATGAATTCAACCCACTTGACATGGCAAACTTTATCTTGCCTTAGTAGTGTTGGTACTTGAGTATTTCAAGAAGAAATAAAAGATCGATAGCTAACACTCAGACTATGATAAAGATTATTTAGTCAAGTGTATGATACGATACTCATTTGCGTTTTATTGAACATTTCAGTGAATGACTACGTAGCATTAGAATGACCAAAATCCTCACATTGGAGACATCACAATGTATATTAAACGCATAATTGTGGAAGCTATCTTGCAAAGCTGAACATGAGCCACTTGCACCAGCATCGACCAGCAAAAAGCCAACCAACACTACAGGTATGCCTCTAGTGATGGTTGGAAACACCTGCTCCTAAACTGCAGTCACTTGTCAGCCTACCTGAAGTAAAACATAAAAGCCAAGAACAATGTACGACTGACAGCAAGGACTGAGCACCTAACCAGACCTCTCCTTGATCAACTCGCATTAAACATGTCATAGTCATTTCCCCCGGTCCAGCTACAAGCTCTGGCCAGATGATTATGGCAAAATCCAAAAGTCCACTAAAACTCCTTCCCTCATTAACAACTCTAATAACAAAAATGTCTTTCCAACATAAACAAACTTTATGAATTTCTTTTTCAATGAATCAAAATTTGCAATAGGTAGGAGCTTTAAAAAGACTTCAAATCCCAAACCAACATAAAAAAATTTACAAAATAACTACTCACTTAATAAAACCACCAGCCCTCCCCCCAGTCATAGTGATGGGGGGCCTTTTTGGTGGATTAATGGTTGGAAATTAATATATATTTTTACTTTCAAGTCCTTAGGATATGATCAAAAGTTTATGTTGGACATGTGATGGCAATTTGATAAAAGGAATGCCAAGACTAATTCAATTTGAGCTAATTTGAAGATTTAAAAGATCAATCTAGGAAATAAATTTTAAGTGGTGCTAATACAGGAATTTATGAGCAATGGTTAGCCAAAGGAAGTTAGCCTGTATACCAGAGTACATACCAGAATGGTGAGGCTGTTTGTTGGGCTAGGTGGAAAGAAGACCAAAACTAGTTCAAATTGAGCTATTTTGGAACTGATTTAAAAGATCTCTTAAAAAAAGGGGTTTGGTTTAAATGGAGTAAAATAATGATGAATGGTTATTTAATGATGTGAACTTTAAATTTTGAGCATTTGGAGTTTGATTGGATTTAACGCTTTGTAGTGGGGTAGGGTGCAAGACTAGGTAATTATCTACCTAGGCTTAGCTGTAAGATAGAAGATTTTGGAGTGGGTTTAAAAGCTCGGGTGGTGGATAGCTAGGCTTATGTGTCAGTTAGAATGTAAAGAGAGGCATGAAGGTGATTGAGAAGAGGTGTTGATAAAATTAGACCACAGCTACAGAATTATTAATCAAACCTATCAAGGAAAGGTCAAGATAGGACACCAACAAAATGAGAAGAAAATTTATAAAATAATCCTATCATTCAAAAAGCTGAAAATTTTCATTGCAAACTGGACCTATTATAGATATAACAGGCTAAAATCATTTAAGAATATGAGAAATTATTGGAGAGAAATGTGGGTGAACACTAAAAGAGGAAGGTACCAACCATCTTATAAATTTATTTTAACTTTCAATTTTTACTAAGTAGCAAGCCCATAAATTCTCCAAATTTTAAAAGTCAAATTTTTAGAATTTAGAAATGAAATTTAAATAACAAAGTCTAAAATTCAATTATTTCTTCTTGATTAAGCTCTTGTGAATGATCTTGATTGGGAGCTTACTTGAGAACTTTATTGGGCTCTCGTAACTTGACATTTAGCTTCATTATGCCTAATCCACATAATGTGCTACATCAACCCCACCTCTTAATAAAAGAAAATTAACGACTATTACCCTACTTACGTAACAAGATTTTTCATCAATGTCCTCAGAATATCTGAGAGAAAGCAACACGTGGTTCTTAATCAAGTCACCTATACATTGCAGATCAATTCCATAATGATGGAAGACTGGATTAGTTAGCATACCAGAGATAAACAAGATCATCATACAGTGATGATGCATACCACCATACCTCAAATCATTCCACATCAATTAAATTGAAAAAAATATATATATAATAAAAATAATCCTAAAATTCAACCTAATTAATCTCCTTAATAAAGAATGCTCTCCCATTAACAAAAGAAGTAATTAAATATTGGAGTTTCCACTCATAGAAAATCTCGCCCCAAGATATGCATAAATTCTAACACAACACAAGGAAACTTTTGGTTAAAATAAATATAATGCTCCCGAGTTCTCTTTTCCCAGACACTAAGGCTTGATGAAGGGGTTAGTTTTTCCAAAGCGATCATACAATTTCAAAATTTAAAAGTATAGGTCCTTCAAATGAAAAAGTAAATTTAAATGCTTTCTAACGAAATAAAAGTGCCAATTGCATCTATTAAGAACATCAAGCAATTAACAAAACATGATGCTGCAATAACAATTCACAACATAATCATATCAATAAAAATTCATTACATTATCATATCAATAAAAATTCACTGGATTAAAACTTGTAAGTCATGTGAAGGGAATCATTTTTAAGTATAAAATTCATGCAACCCCCATTCATTAAAGCTCGGCAGCAAGAACAAGCCTACTCTATGTAGTGTAGCCTAAAAAGGTCACAATTTGATTACTCTCTAAGATATCATTTAAACATGTGATTGACTCATGTGGACCGTATACCCCACCAAACATGAGTAAAATTCCATAGCAGTTTAGAGGCATTCTAGTTGCATTATGGAAACTAGCAAGCACACAACTAGGAAACAAACTAGGAAAAATCAGCCGAGTAAAAATTGTACAAGGCTACATACTAATAAATTAAATGACGTTATACACACCAAAAAGCAGAAGCTGCCGTTCTCCATTGTCAGTTTTGTTTGAGGCTTAACATTCTCAGGCCCATGCGTTAATGCCACCTAAAATTTCCATAAATTGCACAGAGGAAAACATTTTTGCGTAATCATCAAATGATCCCAACAACAAAATCCATGGGAATTTATTTACCTTGGCAATGGAATTTGGACTAATCACTCGAACCACACCACAAACATCATAGTAGATCGCTATAATATCATTAATAGAAGCCATGTTTGGAAGAACCTGCCATAATAAGTCATGACATTAATACAATTCTTAATGCAAAATATAGATGCTGTTAAGCATAAAACAACAAGACCAAAAGGTGTGAACACGGAAAGTAGAAACTGCAATAATAAATTACCAAAAAATTCTCCAGAGCACTGAACTTGTAGTGGTCCTTCTCTGCCATAATTGTATAATGCTTAGAAGTAACCTGAACAACTCAAAAGAGTTAAAGGGAAGATAAGTGGAGTATGTCTAAATAATTTAATCGAATCATAGGAAGGTGTATAGTTCCATAACATTAAAATCAGAAATAAAAAAACACAATTTAATGAAACACAGCCAAGGACGTCATTTTTCTGCTTCTTCACGTCAAGCTCTAAATTCAACATATTAACAGAAAAAACAAATTAACTTTTTTCCTAAACACTATTAGTTTAGATGCTAAATGATACAACACTTGTAATTTAGATTTGATTATGTCCGAAAAATCTTCCCCACAACTCAAATCAAATTTTATTGTTCTAAAACTCCTTCCTAAACACTTGAGGAATCACTCATCCTTCAATCACACAAAAAAACCATTTTACAGTAAAGTACCCAATCCAACTCTTATTACAATAAATTTTTTTATTCATAAACCCATCATTAAGGGCCGTTTATCTATCAAAGACCCATAAGCTAAGAATCATGGTTAAGTTATTTATTTCTACAGCTAAATTTTCATTTCTTCAAGTTTGAATAAATCAAATAAAATTATATATTTAAATCCAAAATTTATGATTTTCCATTATTCATTTAGATTCTCACACACTAACCTCCTAAAAGAAATTGTATTCTTAAATTTTGCTTTCTAACATTTATCATCTTAAAATTTGTAAGCATATGTCAAGTATAAAATTCCTCCCACATGCACACACATATGCATACACAAAGATAGAATATATATATATATGTGGCCACCACATAGAAACTATCCAGCACCTTTCTTCCTTTGCCCTTTCTCACAGGAGGTCTGAACCAATGTCACTGATTTGTTCAATATTAACACTATTCTCATGGATTGGGAAGATTTGCATAATTGCTGGCATTCTTGGTTGAAGGCAAAGATTGGAGCCATCCCATTTATCATTGCTTGGTTCATATGGATGCATAGAAACAGTGTTAAGTTTGATGGCAAACACAGCACTGTGACTATAGTTGTGGGGACTGCCACTTTTACATCTCCAAACTGATTAGATACAAGAAATTTCCTCAAATACTGAAAGAACCCCCATTGGGATTAGCTAACCAGATCAGAGTACTTGAGATTGTTTGGACACCCCCTGATCATCCTTTTATCAAGGGACATTGTTATGTTTCTTCCATGCACCTGTTGAAGCTGTTGATCCATTAGAAGCTGAACTGATGGCAGTCTACTGGGCCCTTTTCTTTGTTGTTTCCAACCACTGGCTGCACCTCAAGGTGGAGGTGGAGGGGGGCTCATCCTTACTGCTCAAATAACTGTAGGAAGATTTGCCCCCACCATGGCATCACTCTCAATGGAACCACAAAATCAAAGCTTTGATTTTAAATCAACACTTCATTTTCTCTTTTATCTATAGAGAGGGGAACAGGCCGGCCAATTGGCTTGCTAGAAGGGGACTGGATACCTTGGAAGTTGTTGTTTCTTCCTTCCCCCCCTCCCAAGTTATACTTTTTGCTGGAGGCAGACATCTTTGATGCCCCACATTTCAGAATATCATAAGAGTAATGTCTCTGGGTTTAGGATTAGCTTATACTGGGATACTTGTACTTTGGGTTATGGTCTACAGAATTTTCTTTTATGATTTCTTTTTGGAGTTGTAATGAGGTATGAGGAGCCCCTTAGTCCTAAAATGTATTTTTTGGTCATAGATGGGGTCCTCCAATCCCTCCCCAAAATTTGTAATCCATTTTACATTAACATGTAGGGAGCCATGAGGTGCTCCTTTTACCAATATATATATATATATATATATATATATATATATATATATATATATATATATATATATATATATTTCTTTCTTTTTTTTGAAAAAGGCCAGGGGCTAATATATTAAAGAAAGATACAAATAGGTCGTATAAGAGGGCCCAGAACAGACACCCTAATGACACGATATACTACACACACAAGGTCCCAAAAAGAAAAATACATGTATATCCAAAAATCAAATCTGTCAAATGCACGTAAATCAGGTACTTAAAGAACGACTCAATTTAATCTTGCCTCTGCATCTAGTTCTAGGAAGGGAGCCGGCTAACAGATTATTAAGTTCATTGCTATTGTTCGAGAATCTAGGCAGTATCATCCATTAAATTCTTAAGTTCTAGTTGGCATTCATTCTTCTTCTTCCTCCTGAATGTGTAAATCTGTCATTCCTCATCTGAGGACTGGCTCATCTGATCAGATGTTAGTCGACAGATTGCTGGCACATACATCATGAGGCCCTTGCGCCTAAGTAGCGATAACAACTTACTTGGTCTAATGAGGTGGTAGATCCACAGTAGAAGGATTGGCAACCGTTGCAACAATGATAGGTTATGGGTTCTTTGAAAGATGAAATGTCGCTACCACACCTGTGTCTTGAATATGAGGAGCTGCAAAGCCCTCCTTATTATCAGACCGAACATTATCATTTGTAAGTAAAGCTCCTTCAGCGTTGTTTTGACAAAGGTTTTAAGTTGTAGGTTGCCCAGCTGAACTATCGACAACACGTCTATCGCAGAAACTTAAACAGTATTATCAAAGGGGGGGAGCTCCGGTAGTGGGAAGGAGAGCAGATGGTGTTTCAATCAATGTTCCAGTAGCTAGTGGATTGCACTCAGTGGTGGAAGAACAGTTGTGAGTTGGGGCAGAGGGCCCAGTAACATTTTTACTCTGAGGTTTTAAATGAGGGTGCAAATGATGACATTGAGAGTGAGAGTATTCAAACATACGGCAGTGCGTGCAGTAAGGTGGGAACTGTTCGAGCTCACCCGCTGCCAAAAACCCTGGTGCTATGATCCAATCCAAATTTTCCCCGGAAAAGGTAAAGAAATGTCTCGTTCAATCAAAACACTTGTTTCAGAAAGCTGACTCAGATTAACCGTAAGAGTATCGGTTTTGAGATATTTACCACAAGTCAGAGCTAAGGAGTAGAGGAGCTTGTGATTGAAGAGATGAAACTTCAGACCTGAGAAGTGCAGTCATATAGGAATGGTAGGAGGTTCGGTGAGAGGATCAAAATCCATTGTCCACTTTAATAATTTCATCATACGATTATCTATTTGAATGAGATTTCTCTCAAGAAAATGAGCATAGTCTTCATCATCTGATAATTGAATAAGAATATGACTGTCGTCCAGTTTATCAATCTTTCATTCCACTTAAAGACGCATTTGCGCAAAATATTTTCGAATTATCTCGAGTTTGGGTTTCCCATAGAGGAACTTACAACTAAGTCCAGCTGGCAGGATGAAGCTAAGGTAGAGATCTCGGTCTCTAAGGAAAAGATTGCAGGATTACTATCTTTACGGAATGCACTTTTGAGAAATCTGGCGTCAACACCAAACGCTAAAATGTCGTGGCAGCGCTGCGGCAAAATACCCGAAATAGGGGCACGAGTAGGATTGTCGCCGGCAAGGGCAGTGGCATACGAATGGAGCCCCGAGGCCATCTCAACATACAAAGCAAGATCACCACGACCAGAGTCTACAACGATGCCGTAACCGCCGCGTATCGTGGCGAGCTGTGTCCCGAGGAAGGAGACGGCATGCGAGGATCAACAAAGGATATAACCAAACCTGCGACCAGACCCGAGGAAGGAGACGACGTCCGAGGAAAACAACGTAACCAAACCTCATATCAGGAAGACGATGTCGTGTCAAGCTTTGACCCGAGGAAAGGACGTCGTGCGAACTGTTAGCGAACACTGATGAAACAATCGGAACAGGAGAAGCTTGGGTGTATAAACCATTCGTCTTCGAGCACGACAAAGCCTACGGAGTGAAATAGCGAAGAATTCAATTCAGGGAATCTCCATCAGGCAGAAACCTAGAGGGGCTGCCCGCTGACGATGCCATGTATATATATATATATATATATATATATATATATATATATATATATATATATATATATATATGATGTCGTCTCACATGCTCAGCTCTGTTAGGGTTTCGCCTCATGACGAACCCTAGCGACCGTTACTACGATTTATCGCATCTGATCCTCACTTCTTCTTCGGCGTCGCTTTCTTCGATGTTCTTCGTCTTCGTCGTGTGTAACGTCGTCTGCTTCCTGCGTAGCGGCATTCATCTGGAGCTGCACGGCTTTGCTGCTGCAGACCGAACGGTTTTAAAGCAGGTTCCGCTCATTTCGGCTGGATCTCGCGTCACCTTCCACGTGCTGTTGTGGTGATGTCTGCAGCTGCGGGCTCGACAAAGCTCGTCAAAGGCTCTGACGCTCGAAGTCCTTCGATCGCAGTCTTGCGATGCTTTCTATTGTAGGCTCCCAACTCGACAGCCACTGCCGCCTGCTGCAATAGTTTCCTTCGGTCACTCTCCGCACTCTTCACTGTATGGTGAACAGTAACCCTCCAGCAGATGGTTCTAGTGAACCCTTACTCGTGTCACCTTTGGACCTGGGACATGCTTTATCGTAGCCGGCACTCTACCTACACAAATAATTCTTCCACCAAGTACTTCATATCCAGATCCCATTGTGTTGCCTTCCTCTCCTAGCTCTGAACCTGTGTGTTTTGAAAATATTGCTACTGACTTTGTTGAAGGTGGACTGTTTACCATTCCAAAAAGAAAAAGCTACCTCTAGAATTGAGGAACCTGTCTGCTGAGAACATAATTCAACCCCAGGCTACTTCTGAAGAACAGCATGTATCTTCCATTCCTAAACTCACTAGGAGTGGAAAGACTCCTAATGATTAACAAGTTGTGCTGGAATATTAGGAGGGCTGCTGCCCAGGGCTCCCTTAATAGATTGGTGAATCTTAATAGGATTCATAAATTCTGGGTCTTTGCTCTCTTGGAACCTATGGTTCAATATAACACCACAAGAATTACCAATAAATTTCCTCAATTTAACTTTGTCACCAACTGTTCCAACAAAGTTTGGTTTTTCAGCAGAAAAGAAATGATAGTGACTGTTTTATTAGACCACCCTCAGTTCCTTCACATTCATTTTCACATTGAGCAGGTGACTGGATTGGCCACTTTTATTTATGTTGGGTGCAACCAAGCTGATAGAGATGATCTTTGGAACTCATTACATCAGATCAGTAGCAGCATGTCTGAAATGTGGATAGTTGGTGGGGACTTCAACTGTATAGCTAACCAAAGTGAAAAAAAGGGGGAAAGAAACCTAATATCAAGAAAATGACTGATTTTTCCAATAAATATTTCAGATGCTAGACTTTTTGATTTGGGTTTTGAAGGATCAGATTACACTTGGAAGAGAGGCAGGATTTGGGAAAGGCTAGATAGATTCTTGGCTAATCAAGAGTGGATTAACTTCTTTACCCCAACCAATGTGACCCATCTCCCCAGGGCTGGATCAGATCATTCCCCCCTACTGGTTAAGTTGTCATTCTAGTAAAAACCATTTCAGATATCTGAATGTATGGGCTTCTCACTCTACCTTCCATAAAGTTGTTCAAGCTTCTTGGCTGGAACCCTTCCCCATACATTTAACAATCCTATTGTTAAATTGAAGATGCTACAAAAAAGATTAGCTAAGAAGCTGTAGGATTGGAATTGGAAGGTGTTTGGCAACATTCATTCACAAGTTTCTGCTCTTGAGGAAATTGTGAATCGATTAGAGCGAGCTAACTTGGAAGGTAGTTTTAATGACAATGATTTAATGGTGGCTAATCGACAGCTCTTGGCGGCTATAGATATTGAAGAACAATTCCGAAACGAAAAGTTCGTATGCGAGTGGTTTGCACAGGGGGACAGAAACTCTAAACATTACCATGCTGTCATAAATTATAAGAGAAAGCTAAATGCAATAACTAAAATTAAAGGGGACGGGGCGATTGGTTGACTAGTACCCAAGCTATTACCAGTCTCGTCGTACAATTTTTTCATCGGTTGTTTAACCTCGGCTCTCCAATCGGTCCTCTACTTCAACCGAGATCTTACCCAAACCGAAAACCGATTTGATGGTACTTACTCTATCTGCTCCACCTGAGGAAGATGAAATCAAAAAGACTCTTTTCTCCTTAGATCCATCAAAAACAGCTGGACCTGATGGATATACTGTTGAATTCTATCAGAAGGCTTGGGAGACTATCAAGTTAGATCTTACTTTGGCTATTCAGTGTTTCTTCCGTGCTACAGAATTACCCAACTACTTCACTGCTACCACAATTATTCTCATTCCTAAGGAAAATAACAAATCTATATGGAAGGACTTTAGGCAATCGATCTAACCACAAGTGTTTTCTAAGGTCATCGATAGAATTATTGTTTCCGAATGCAACCTTTGCTAGATGATTTAATCTCACCCAACCAATCTGCTTTTGTCCAGGGAGAAGCATTGCGACAATGTTACTATTGGCACAGGAATTACTGTTGGAGATTGACAAGCCTTGTAGAGGATCTAATCTTATCATTAAATTGGACATTGCTAAAGCATATGATACAATAAACTGGGATTTTGTTCTACAGACTCTTAAAGCTAGAAACTTCCCTAAGGATTTCTGTTTACTTATCAAAAGGTGGCTTCATAATTCTCACTATAGCATTTTAATCAATGGAGAGTGTCATGGCTTCTTTACTTGCCTGTGGGCATTAAGCAAGGGGATCCTTTGTCCCTTACATTTTCATACTAGCTTTTGATTATCTTTCAAGGTTGATTAACCATTCACAGCAGCAGTCACCCTATCTGAGATACATGCATAGATCAAACTGTATTATCTCTCATCTTGCATATGCAGATGATGTCATTTTGTTCACTAATGGGAGCAAACTGCTATTAGGAAGGTTATGAAATTGTTGGACTATTTCCAGAATGCTTCTGGACTTTCCTTCAATAAATCTAAATGCCAACTCCTTCCTAGCAACAAGCTGCCACCTAACCAGGTTAACTGGATTAAAAATCTCACTGGTTTCTCCACTACTACTTATCCCCTCAAGTATTTAGGATTCCCTTTGATAAAGGGCAGGAGGAAGCAATCCCACTTTGATGAGATGATGAAAAAAGTGACATCCAAGATCCAATGCTGGACCACCTCATTTCTGTCTAATGGGGGAAGATTGACACTCCTTAAATCGGTTCTCACTACTTACCCCATGTACATCCTTCAAATGATCAAGTTAAAAAGAACACTCAAAGAATGTTGGAAGTGTCGTTCAACAAGTTCTTATGGGCTAGTCAACACAAACAACATCACTGGACTTCTTGAAACAAGATCTGCCATCCTACTGCCTCTGGTGGACTGGGCTTTAAAAATTTAGCACACATGAGCCATAGAGGATTACAAATATAGGAGGAAAGGATTACAAAAAAGCAACTCATGGCTCCGTACAAGTTGATATGAAAATGAAGGATTACAAAAATAGGAGGAAAGGAGAATCCCCATCCAAACAATAAAATTAACGCAAGAAAACTCCTAGAGGTGCCTCACAACCACAATACAACTCCACACAACAAAGTAAAAACTCAGATTCCAAACAAGCAGCTCGGTAAAGGTTCCCACAGTTCCTAAGATGAGGGGTATCAATTTGGTCTCCTCTCAGCAAAAAGGAAAGAGGAGAGAGGGGTACTATTGACACTTCTAGCAAGGAGGAGTACATCCCCACACGTGCAAGCTAGTTAGCAGCTCGGTTTCCTTCTTTGTAGATGAACTGAAATTTTGCTATAAGTTGAGACCTGAAGTTAATAATTTTCTGGACCGAATATGCATGATGTCATATAGCAGTATTCATGTTTTCTAATAGTTAGAGAGTACCTTGGGAATCTCCTTCAACAATAAGACCACTCCAATTGTTGAAAAGAGCAAGTTTAAGGGCCCAGTAAACAGCCTCTAACTCAGCTTCACCTGCATCAGTAGAAAGGTTTGGTGCATGGAAAAAGAGCAGACAGTTCCCTAGATGATCTCTGAACACCCCTCCAACCCCAGCTCCTCTAACAGAATAACTGCCATCAATATTGAATTTGACTAGATGTTCAGTAGGAGGAGTCCACATCACCTTGAGGATCTTTGGAAGATTCTGCCTCTCGGGGATGGGAAGGGTGAAAACATTAATGATCTTGTTGTGCTTAATCAGTTTATGTAGGAAAGTAATACAATTTCTGCAAATGACATCCACTTTGAGGGCCTTATCTTCAAAGGTGGTATGGTTTCTTCCCATCCAAATAACCAGGCAAGTACAAGAGGGATTGCACCCACCCTTGCCTTCACGACTCAGTAGAAGGTTATCCCACTGTAGATGCATAAGGATCAGGCAGAGCTCTCTAATGATATAATTTCAAACCTGCTGAGAAACTTTACAGTTGAAGAACAGATGAGAAAAATATTCCTCCTCTTCCTAACACAGTCTGCAGCATGAAGGGCCCCTAAAGCTTTTTAGTTTGAGTATATCATCAGTGGTTATAATTTTATGAATAATTCTCCAGCAGAAGAAAGACATGGATGGAGAGAGGTGTTTATTCCAGATGAAATCTCCCCAAGGAATCATGTCCCAATGGTACAACTTAGCATAGATAGCTTTAGAAAGGCTCTGGTTATTATAAGTTTGCCAAATCACCTTGTCTTTTCTGCTCCTGTTGAATGGTATAGTCGAAATTAACTTGACAGAAGATTCTTGCGGGATGGAATTAAGAAAAGGAAGTAACCAGCTGTCCCCCTCCCAACAGTCATCCACAAGAAGATTTGGATTCAGGTTATCAGTAAGGGGGCTAAGTCAGTCTTTTGGACACCAATTGTCGAACCAGAAATGTACCTCCCCATCTCTAAGCTCCCATAGATACATTTGATCAACTTCTTGCCTAACCTGGAGCATCTTAATCCATAGTTTAGAGTCACCAAGCTTTCTAATTACAAGTGAGGGGTGAACATCCTTGCAATATTTCCCCTTCATATATTTGGCCCACAAAGATTGCTGAGATCAAAATTTAACCCAGAGTTTGCACAGGTTGACATGTAACACTTGCTTGAGCCATTTGAAGCCTAGACCACCAGCCTAGTTGAGTTTCGCCACATTCTGCCAAGATGCCCAGTGAAGCTGCTATCTTTGGCCAACCCAAAGGAATCTGTTGAAAGTTCTTTCTAGTTGAAGCCGTGTACTTTTCTTCATATTCATCGTTTGGAGAGTATAAGAGGGGAAAGTAGTAAGAATACTCTTATGCAAAGTTATTATGCCTCCATTAGATAAGAAAGAATGGGTCCAATTAGCAAGTTAGGTAAAGATTTTCTTGATGATTTCATCAAACTGGACTTGATTTACTCTGCCAGTAAGCAAGAGTACCCCTAAGTACTTCAGAGGTAGTTGAGAGCAAGAGAAACCAGTATAATCTAGGATCCATTGCTTATTGTTGAGGCTACTTTCTTTATTAAACAGTATGGTACACTTTCCAGGGCTGAACCTCATCCCAGAAGTAGACTCAAACTGTTTGAGACACTGAACAACTCTTTTGACAGCCATTTTGCTAGCATTTGAGAAAACCATAATGTCATGTGCATAGATTAAATGAGAAATAGTCATAGTTGATCTGTGATGGTATCGGTAGCAACTTATGTTCAGTAAGTTGTCAATAAGCAGTCTTGAAAGATAATCCATAGCAAGAATAAAGATAGTAGGGGATAATGGATCACCCTGCTTGAGGCCTCTAGTGGCAGAGAAGGAGCCCCAAGATTGACCAGTAATCAGAATGGAGTGACTGTTATGGGACAACCAACTGTGAATGAGACTACAAAAAGCTTCTGAAAAGCCCCTGGCAGCAAGCACCGCCAAAATGAAGTCCCAGCTAATGGTGTCATATGCCTTCTTGAGATCAAGCTTGTAAATAATGTTTCTCACCTGCATATATATATATATATATATATATATATATATATATATATATATATATATATATATATATATATATATAAAGCTTTGATTTCTTCACCTAGCGAGAGAAAGGTCATCCTCCACCCATTAAAACATTTATTGTTATTAACACTCAAAATGTGATCGACTCCACTCATTCTCCATAACATCATTAAAACTAGTGCTATGCTCCATCTAACCAACTTCTAAAACTATTTGATTATCAAGATGACCAACATTTTAAGACAATCAATCCAAACGAATGAAAAGATAAATGGGATTTTCAACATCTATATATTTTTAAATTAAAATTAAATAAATGGTTTATTAATAATATTTAGAGTGTAGTAAAGAGATTTTATAAGCAAAATACATGGGCAAAACTAGACTTTTAAATAGGCATCTATTTGCTTTCCAATAATCACTGTTTTCTTTTTCACACGCTTGAATAATGTAAAATTGCTATGAAAGTTGGTGGACATCAATCCAGATTAAAATTATGTCATAGATCAAATAAATAGATGGTATGATCCTGACTTTAAACACCAAAAATACGTGGTAAACGCACAAAAAGAATGGTCATTGTTTTCAAGCATAAAAGATAATATATATATACATATACATGCATAAATAAAGAGAGAGAAAAAGAGAGAGAGAGAGAGAGAGAGAGAGAGAGAGAGAGAGAGAGATCACCACACCTGATCAAGTTTATAGGATCCTTCATCATCGGAAGTGGCCCTTTGTTGCCCATCTACAATAATGCTTGCTCCACTAACTCCACCGTTCCCATCAACGACACGACCCCCAACAGAAAATCCAGTGACCTAGCCAAAAGTTAAGCTTGTTCAACACGAATGAACTAGGAAAGCTAAATTCAAATAGTGAAAATAATCAGCAAGGAGATGGAACATTTAGAAGATTTTTTCCTCTAATTTGTAGATAAACTAAATAGTAATGCATGAAAAGTGAACATAGAATGTAAAACCATAAACAAATTTTCATATAAATAAAAATGACACTGCTGCTTCAAAGCTCATATGAGAACGAATGAAGGTTGAAAGTAGGAAAACAGTCATTTGCATTACTTTTATCAAAATTCATAAATGAATTCAAACTTTAATTTTACTAGCGTGTTATTTTCCACCAGGCCCGCAACATCTAACAGCTAGTTCTAGGATTGAGTCGAGCAAAGCCTGGCTCAAGCATGTTACATAGGGCCAAGCCTAGTCTAACCAGCACATTAACCATTTTTAAACTTTGCAATCCGCTAAGAAGTCACAATTTTTTCACAAATGATTAGGTTTTCATAGGCATTAGTACATAATATGTTGTCTGACTTTCCAATAAATCCGTCATGCACTATTATTCCATTTCATTTTTGTTGGATAATATTATTCAACATGAGCTAAACCCACAATGCTCTGACAAAGGCTCTTCGTTATTTACTGGATAAAAGGTGTATTGCTTTTGCAATTCAAAAGCTTATCATGCTACAACATCCACAGTAAGCATCTTCAACTGCAAATCCACTCCTCCAAGACACTCCTTAAATATGGAGGCTAATGGGAACTTTTAACAGATTTGAGAGAGTGCTAGTTGGACCATTGTTTGGGAGTCGAATTCCATTCTCTTATGGAAACTGATTAAGGCGGCAATACCTTGGGCAGTTTCAACTGATGGACATAAGAGATTACTTAATATACATGTTCAAGAGCATAGAGGGTAGAAAAGCTAATACTGGAGTTAACCCAAACCACGATAAGAAAATCAAACATTATTAGTGGAAAGCATATCAGGCTGTTAAAACTCACACTGAAAGAAAAAATATAACCAACTAAACAAAAATAGGAAATAACAACGCACGCGGCACACGACAGTGGTTCGGTGAGGATTAGAAGATAGTGGAATGGTGGACATTGTGGTCGGAAAACAGAAAATAACAACAATGACGGTTTCTCGGGTTCCGAACGGCAAGCACGTAGCTGATATCGATATGAAACGGCTGTTTGGAATGAGAGCAGCAAGGGCGATTGGGTATGGGTGCAGATTCAAGCAGTGGGCAACAAGTGGAAAAGTTTGCAAGCTGCAGCAGCTAAGGTAGAAGACGAGGGCAGCAAGGGCAAGAGAAGAACTGCAGGGAAGACAGCTATAGGAAACTATCCTAACGGCTGCAGTAGGGACAGAGCAACTAGAAGAGCATGGGAGGAGACGGAAGGGGATAAGGGATGATAATCACCATGTCTGGAGAGGGATACAATCGGAGCACCACCCAATCTGTTGGATACAACACTAGAAGGGAAAAGAACGGATGTCGAAGACTGTCCAAAATAAAAAATACCAAAAACTCCCATCTAAACCCTTATACAACACATATATAGAAAATGACCTAAAAAATGAAAGGAAAAGAGGAAACGTGCTAAAAATTGAAAATGAGTTGAAAACGGGCCGCTTGTCTCTTGTGTGAACCAAAGTCCGTGTATTGTACCATAATCACGGAAAGGGGGATGGGTCCTAATAGCTCCCGCATCAGTCTCCTGCGGTTGTGAGAGATTTGACATTATCGAAACTTTTGTTTTCTCATAGTAGTCGGGTCAGTCGTGTTGAAAGTGGTGGCGCTACAATAACTTCCGGGTAAGTCACTCTTGTTGGCAATGGCATTTCAAAGCACATTCTGATAGAACAAAAATCCATCTACCTATAGCACAGCCTGAGATGTAGCTGCATATAATCGTAGATTCTCCCAAAGTAACTCTCGAGCCCTTAAGTAAGAAATTTTCTTCCTCCACTTCTCGTACTCAGCAGAATGTAACAAATAAAAAGTATATGAGAAGCAATAAACATTAGGGAAAAATCTATGGGCTATGCCACTATCACTAGCAACCACTCAAAAGAGACCTCTTCTTTTTCCTTAATAGGACCAGTATCCTATTGAAGAGTTTTGTCTCCCGTCAAGCTCCTAAAATAATTTTCAAAAATGTGGTTCATCACTCCTATATGGGCATCTGATGGCAAGTGCACTGTTGAAATAAACATATAATCTTCCTGTCGAGATAAGGAGAAAAAATGTCGGAATAACTTCATATAATGGCCCCATTTATGCCGGAATAACTTCATATTAATCTTCCAAACATGGCAAAAAATGGCCCCATTTATGCCATGAATGGAAACAGTATAGGAGGGCCTATATGGAAACTGGAAAAGAGATCTGATTGCCAACACTAGACTGGTTGCTGCCATGTTTAAGGAGAAGGATAGTCGGACAAGAAGGAACGGCGAAGGGTTGATGGGTGTTGTTGAGGTAAGGAGATGGCATACAGCAGGAAGACTAGCTATTGCAAGAAGAGTCAATGAATGGCCTACAAGGAGAGTTTTGACAGCCGACAGTGAAGAATTTTGGGAAGAAGATCTCTTGCGGAAGGAATAAATTTTGGTGACAGCTAACTATGGAGAAAGGATGCAGTGTAGAGAAACAGTTGTCAAAGACTGCAGTAAGAACTCTGCCAACTATAGGACTGCGATGAAAGGAGTTTCAGAGGCTAGGGATCTGCAGGCAGAGATTTTCGACAACTAGTTCCTGCACATAGGAGTTCTGACATCTAGGCTAGCAGGAAGAAAGATTGTCGGCTGCAGAAAATAGGATTTTTCCAATGGTAGATCTTCTCTACCAGAGACATTAAGGCTTGCTTCAAGGCTCTGATACCATGTAAGTTTTAATAATAGAGCGAAATACTTTACTGAAATGAATGGAGTTATAAACACAACTATGAATCCCAAAATAGAAAAGACGTAACACCTATATCTCTAAGATTACAATTAATCACTTTCTAATAACAACTCAAAGAAATAAAAGAAGAAAAATAGAAAATACACAAAACAGAAAACAATAACAACAACAACAACCAAACCTTAATACCACTAAGTCGGGTTGGCTACAAGAATCCTTTTTCGCCATTGCTTCCTATTTAGTGTCATATTATCATTTAATTCTAATAAATTAAGAACATTTTCTATACAATAAGCCCAAGTCTTCGTAGTTCTACCTCTGCCTTTCTTAACATAAGTCGAATCTAAAACATCCACTCTTCTAATCGGATCATCAGATGGTCAACATTTAATGTGACCAAACCATCTAAGATGACTCTAATTTTGTCCATCACTAGAGCTACACCAACCCTATCACGGATATATTCATTTTGCAATTTGTCTCTAAGTGTAAAGCCAGTCATCCACCTAATCATTCTCATCTCGGCAACACTTAACTTAGTATTAAATGCTTCTCTTTTAAAGGCCAACATTCAGTGTGTCATCGAGCATTGCTAGTCTCACCACCATCTTATAAAATTTTTCTTTCAGTCCAAGCGGTAATTTTCTATCACACAAAACGCTCGAAGCATTCCTCCACTTCAACCAACCAACTTGAATTCTACTATTAACATCCTCATCTAATATCACTATCGCTTTAAATAAAGATCTGAGATACCTAATTCGTTCACACTTTTTAATAATTTGATCACCCAAAGTTACACTTCTGTCACTAGAGCTACTACTACTAAAATTACATTCCATGTATTCAGTTTTAGTTCTACTCAAGCGAAGGCCTTTAGACTCCAATGTAGACCTCCATAATTAAAGTTTTTCTCGGGTCTTTTCTCTCGTCTTATCCACGAGAAGGATATCTTCAGCAAAAAGCATACACTAAGGTACATCCTCCAATAAATGTCCAGTAAGACCATCCATAACTAAAGCAAAACGATATGGGCTTAAAGCCGATCCCTAATGTAATCCAAAAAAAACAGAAAAATATTTGCTCAATCCTTTTTCAGTTCGAACACAAGTAACAGCTATAGTATATATATCTTTAATAACTTTAATATAAGTCATATCAACACCTTTCTTCTCAATAACTCTGCAAAGTATATCTCTCGGAATCTTATCGTAAGCTTTTTCTAAATCAATAAAAATAAAATGTAGATCCTCCTTATTTCTCTCAACTTCTCCATCAAACCTCTCAATAAATACATTGCTTCCATAGTAGATCTACCCGGCATAAATACAAATTGATTATGAGAAATCTTAGTATTACATCTTAACTTATGTTCAATTACCCTCTCCCATAATTTTCAAGTATGACACATCAACTTAATTCCTCTATAATTTGAACACTCTTATTCTTAAAAAAGGGGACCAATATACCCTTCCTCCACTCCTCAAGCATCTTTTTAGTTTTTAAAAAAAAAAAATTAAAGAGTTTAGTAAGCCAAGAAACTTCCAAATCTCCTAAATATTTCCACACTTCGATTGGGATATCATCAACTCCTACAGACTTTCCACCCTTTGTTTTCTTTAAAGCCTTTTAAACTTCTTTTTTACTATTGTGACGAGAAAAATGAATGTTTTATTATTATTAATGATATTAAGATCACTCAAGTTGATCGTATTTTCAGAAACTTTATTAAAAGGTTTATCAAAATAGCTCACCCAACAATGTTGAATATCATTTTCTAAGAAAAAAAACTTTTTGATTTCATCTTTAATACATTTTACTTGAGTTGAATCTTTATTTTTTATTTTTATCTTTGTTTAACTAGCTTATACATTAGGGGTCGGCTTTAAGCCCATATCTTTTTGCTTTAGTTATGGATGATCTTACTGGACATTTACAGAAGGATGTACCTTGGTGTATGCTTTTTGCTTATGATATCCTTCTCGCGGATAAGCCCAAGTAAAACTTGAATTATGGAGGACTACGTTGGAGTCTAAAGGCCTTCGTTTGAGTAGAACTAAAACTGAATACACGGAATGTAATTTCGGTAATAGCAGCTCTAGTGACAGAACTGTAACTTTGGGTGATCAAATTATACAAAGGTGTGAACACATATCTCTGGTCTATTATTCGAAGCGATGGTGATATAGATGGGGATGTTAATGGTAGAATTCAGGTTGGTTGGTTGAAATGGAGAAATGCTTCGGTCCTATTGTGTGATAGGAAAGTACTGCTACGACTGAAAGGAAAATTTTATAAGAGGGTGGTGAGGCCTGCAATGCTCTATGGTGTTGAATGTTGGCCTTTAAAAGAGAAGCATAATACTAAGTTATGTGTTGCCGAGATGAGAATGATTAGGTGGATGAGTGGCTTTACACTTAGAGACAACGCACAATGAATATATCTGTGATAGGGTTGGTGTAGCTCCAGTGATGGACAAAATTAGAAAGAATCGCCTTAGATGGTTTCTTCACATTAAACGTTGACCATTTGATGATCCGATTAGGAAAGTAGATGTTGTAGATTCGATTTATGTTAATAAAGGCAAAGATAGACCTAGGAAGACTTGGGCTTATTGCATAAAAAATGATTATAATCTATTAGAATTAAATGAAAATATGACACGAAATCGGACGCAATGGAGAAAATTGATTAATGTAGCCAACCCCACTTAGTGGGATTAAGGCTTTGTTGTTTGGATTAAGATAGTAGTTTTAACGTCACATATTGTTCTTTTAGACACCCTACGACCGTTTGATTTTTTTCCGAGTTCTCTAAATTTTTATATTTAAATCAATTTTAATAACATACATTCTTATATTTAATCTTCTCTTGCACATTATTATTCCACCACCAACTATTTTTATTTAAAGAAAGTTTTTCTTTTGATTCTTCAAGTACATCTTTTTATCACTTATTTAACAGTGTTTATTACTTTATCCCACATAGCACTTGCTTCTTTAAGAACATCCCAAATTTTAAACTCTTGAACTTTACTCATAAAAATAATTTATTTGTCTTTTAGGTACCCCCATCAAATTCGACGATGATAAATACTAATATTTTTTATTTTACGACTCTTTATCTTAAAATCTAAAACTAATAATCAATATTGGGTACTTAAATTCTCACTTGAAATGACCTTACAATTTTTACAATCACGACGATCTCTTCTTCTCATAATAAAGTAGTCAATTTGTATTTTATTAGATCCATTCTTATAAGTATTAAGATGTTCATCTCTTTTCCTGAATAAAGTATTAGTAATAAGAAAATCATATGATAAAGCAAAATTTAATATGGCTCTACTTTCTTCATTAATTACTCCAAATCCGTAGCCATGAATATTTCTGAAATCTTCTGCTACTCTACCGACATCTCCATATAAATCTCCTCCAATAAAAATTATTTCTTCAATAGGTATCATTTGTATTAAGTCTTCTAAGTCATTCCAGAATTTATCTTTAGAATTTATATCTAAACTTACTTGAGGAACATAAAAACTTATAATATTAAAAAACTTAGTATCAATAATAATCATAAGGGTTATAATTTTATCTCTAACTCTATTAATATTTACAACATTATCTTTCAAACTATTATTTATAATTACACCTACACTTATTCTAGTGTGACACTCACCTGAATACCAAACTTTATAACCTAATTTATCAATCTCATTAGCATTTTCTCCAACCTATTTAGTTTCTTGAATACATAAGATAATAACAAGAAAGGAAATAAATCAAAATTAATAACTTCAAACAGTTTATTTTGTAATTGGTAAGTTGCAGTAATCTTAATTAAGTTTTCCCTAGACATTCCCTATATAATAAGGGGAAAGGTTGTAAATTAGTTTAAAAGAGTAGGAGAATATAGTAACTTCACTATTCTTGATGGTAACAGAGATCCAAGTTCGGGTTCGATGGCATTAGGGAAACTTTCATCGTCAGACTTTGGCTTCGATTGGATCGCTCGTCTGCGTCATTAGCTCGCCTGGATGGCTCGATTGCTTCGATCGCTCGTCTTATTAGCACACCTATTTCATATGAATCTTCATTCGGCTCCATCTAAATCCTGCATCAACCTCGGCCCTCCTATCCCTCTACGTCGGCATTCTCCTGCTTCCCTGCCTTCATATGTCAGCCCTCCCCGACTCCTCTTTCTTGCAGCCACCAGTCTCCTTGTAGGCCTTCCACTGCTCTGAATCCTTCTTGCCGCCAGCTGTTTCCTTGCAGGTCGTCCCCGACTTCTTCCTCTCCCTGCAGATCACCAACCAGCCTACAAGTCATCCCTTTGACAAACCAATAGTTTTCTCGAGCAAGAATGGCAGCCGCAAGTTCCCTTTCTTGTCGGCCTTCCAAGGGATCGCAGTAAACAGAGTAGCAACCAGGAACTCTATAGCAAGGGTTTGCCAGCAATCAGAAACCAGCTAGGTTTTCCCTTATCCAGCCCTAAACGTCCATAAATTTATGACAAAGTTCAAAATGAAAATATTTAGCTCTACTTCGAAGAAAAGACTGAATAAAAGACCAGGAATTCTATACAAATAGTCCAACAATTATCTATTTTTATCACAAACCATAAAACTCAATAGCCACAACTTCCTTCAATGGTTCTAATCTGTGTTTATGTACATCTGTGAAAAGGCATAGTTCCTAGTCTCACTGATCCTAATCATCGATCATGAAAGATCCATGATCATATAGTCATGACTTGGTTGATCAGTTCTATGATCACAAAAATTGGAGAAAATTTGCTTTGTAGGATAGCATAAGAGATTTGAGAAAAAGCTCGTGAGACCTGCTCTAGTATCGAAATATTGCAGAATTGTTTGAGATGCAGACAAAACTGCATGAGCTACGATAAAAGCTAAGTTTTGCTCAATACTTCAATATAATATCAAAGTACGGGTTACAATTATATATGTATGATTCATATATATGAAAGTGCCATCAAGCTGTTATGATGTATAAAATAATCGTGGAGAAAATAGGATATTCAAGTTCTTATTGGCTCTAAATAAGAACTTAGATGATGTCAGAGGAATAATCATGGGCATGAAGTCTTTCCCTATCATTAGGGAATATTTTGCTGAAGTTAGAAGAGAAGTACGAAGAAGCCCATGATGACAGGAAGTGTGGGTTCATCTAACATTGAAAGCTCTGTTTTGTACATACTTTTGTGTGAACATTGCTAGAAACTTGGTCACATGAAGAATGATTGTTGGGAACTACATGGAAAGCCAATAGATTGGAAACTTTTACAAGGGAGAAAAGATTAAGACAACAAAGCCCATGTTGCTATCTCTTCTGAAGGGTAGGCTGGCCCTAGTCTCTTTACCAAGGAATAATTGGAGGTGTTGAAGAAGCTTCGGAGTATTGCATGGTTTGACTCCGAATTTTTAGTTTCTGCTAACAAATTCAAAAGATACTTCCGTTCAAATATAGAGATACATTTTTTGCTCCTTGATACCTCAATCACCAATAGGTATTTCAAGGAACCCAATTCTTTAGTATTGAATAAATTTGAAGTAATGATTTCAATGATAATATTTTCTACACATCGCTTCTAATAATATTAATATCATCAACAAAAATCATAAATATAATAATCCCGAAAGCAAATTGCTTAAAGAATACAGTGTCATCACTTTTTTTTCATCCCAAACTCTTCTACTGACTGACTAGATTTTTAAAGTTATACCCTAGAATCTTGCTTCAATCTATATAAAAACTTCCGAAGATGACATATTCTCTTAGACTCCCTCTGAGCAACAAATCGAGGAGGTTACTCCATGTATACCCCTTCTAAAAGATCATGCAGAAATGCATTTTTCACTTCAAGCTAGTACAAGGGTCAATTGTTATTGTGGCAAAGAACAAAAATTGGCAAACCAAAGTCAACTTAGCTACCAGAAAGAACATGTCTAAATAGTCAATCAGTTAAGATTGAGCATAGCCCTTAGCAATCAACCACGCTTTGAGATGACCAACATATCCATCATAATGAAAATTAATTGTAAAGACCCATTTACAATTGACAGCCTTCTTGCGAGAACATAGTTCAACTTGTTCTCAAGTTTTATTTTCATTCAAGGTATTCATCTTATCAATCATCACAGCCCGCAACTCAGAATGGGATATGGCTCTGAGCAAATCAAGGGACCTCAACGATGTCAAGAGAAGCAATAAAATAGCAATAAATAGAATATAACTGATTATGGTTAACACGAGAAATGTGATAGAAGTGTTGATGTTTAACTCTTCGAAGAGAATTAATAATAAATCAATAGGAAGAGGATCCACTGAAGCTGATGATATCGGTGTTGGATTAGGATTAGGGGAATGAGGTCTTCTAGAGTAAACATTAGTGTTAGGTGGTCTAGGCTGAGGCACTGGTGGTGGGGGTGGGGGTGGAGGTGGAGGTGGAGCTGGAGCTCGAGCATGATCTGAAATAATGATGTGATATATTAATAGCCCAAAGAATCTTGTGAAAAGTTAGGCAATGTTGAGTAACCAAAGAATATGATTTTTTTCCTAAAATGTGACATCAACAAAAATCAAGTACCTACTTAAGAGATGGGAAAAATATCTATAGACTTTTTGTAAATGAGAGTATCTTAGAAAGACACATCTTAATGACACAAAGGTTCAATTAGAAACCTATAGGAGAGTATCACGAAAAAAAAATACACTCAAATATACATGATTAAATGGGAAAGGGAGAATTGATTGAAAATAAAATTTTGTAGGATATCTAATTATGTGAAATAGTAGAAGATATATGATTGATAAAAATATACAACAACAACAAAGCCTTAATCCCACTAAGTGGGGTCGGCTACATGAATCCTTTTTCTCCATTGCGTCCAATTTAATGTCAAATTTTTTATTAATTCTAACAAATTAAGATCATTTTTTATGCAATAAGCCCAAGATAAATTAAGATCATTTTTCATGATTGATAAAAATATATGTAATATAAATTGCGTCAACACGAAATTGTTTAGACAAATTAGTTTGAAATAAAATAGCTATAACAGTCTCAAGAAGATGACTATTTTTCAACAACTCCATTTTGGGATACAGTATTAACACAGGATGATCGATGAAGAATCTAATTTTGTCATGTATGTTTGAAAAAAGTGCGTAAAAATATCTTTTAGTATTGTCAATTAGAATTGTAACTGAAATATTGAATTGAGTTATCTGCACAAAGAGATTGAAAAATGTGACGATAACTTAGATATTTCATAAAGCCATGCCAAGCCCATACGAGATAAATCATTCACAAAGGTGACAAGATATCAAAATTCATTAGATAAAACAAAACATTATTTCCAAGGATAAGAATGAACAAACTTAAAACTATGATTAATTCTTTTATTAACTCTAAGAACAAAACACAAATGATAGCATTTAACAAATTCACACGACTCATAATTGATGGATAATTGTTGAAACTTAGGGTACAACTCTTTTACATTTGTAAAGATCGATGCCCTAATCAACATGGAATCTCAATAGGATATAAGGTGTTGGAACAAGCTATGTGCTGAGATAGTTTGTTATCCAAAATGAGCAGCCCCCTCCCGGACTCTCGTATTTTATCAAATAATCTTCTTCATCATAAGATCCTTAGAAAAGCAATGTCAGGTAAGAATTAAAAAAACAAATATTAAGAACACGTGTAACTTTTCTCATAAAGATAAGATTAAAAAATAATTGAGGTGAACTAAAAATAGAAAATAAAGCCAATCTATGCATAATATTGATGGTGCCAGAACAAAGAATTTTAAAGGAAGATCCATCATTTAAAGTGACTAATAATGTATCGTAACGTGTTGAAAATGTATCGAACACTGATACTTGTCTGACACGCCTTGACACTTCTCAGACACTACAAAATATATATGCAATTTTTTTTTTCAAACCTGAACGCATCTGGGATACACCTCAACACTGCATCTACGATAAAATGGGACACAGGAATTAGAAAATTATAAATATATGTATAGTCTTAATTATACCTCAAAATTAATGAACACTACCCAATCTCCCGTCATGTTGAAGCTCTCTAACATTCATCAAAATCAAGCATCAAATGTATATCCAATATTCGTTGATGCTGAAAATTAGTAATTTTCTCTTTGTAATCATAGGATTTTAAAAATTTTAAAAGATAAAATGGATTATAGGTTGAATGAATTCATTTTAAACATAAAATATCTAATTTTAAAAATTAGTTTTTAAAAGCATGAGGTTTTTTAATATAAATTAAATTTATAAAGTTAAATTTTATTCTTGCATAATTTGTGTTGTAATATTTTTAATAAAGAATAATGAAAATATATATATTATAGTAATAATTGATAAATATAAAATATTTCCATGACGTATCGTGTCCGATTTTTTCAATTATGTCATGCCCCTTATCGTGTTGTGATTGTGTCCCCAAGTACGTATAAATGCTTCATAAAATAGGATCTATGATATGACATTTTCATACGGAGAGTTCAAATCAGCTAGAAACTCGTAATAGGCATCTGTAGTCTGACTTTATTAAATTCGGATATTGAAGATCAATAGTGCACTCAATTCTTCAAAAACATATATAAAGTCCACGTGATAAGAGTTAAGTGATAGATCCTATCGTTCAGCTTCATAGAATTCCTTACATACATAAAAAAATCAAGAAATATTTTGTCTCATACAACACAAAAGCCAATTCCCCAATCACATCTTTAACAAAGTTATAATGACTAATACGACCAGATTAATCATGTTTGATAACATTCGATATTGGTATCAAGAGTCGGGTATCAATTCTCATCCACTTGAAATAATTCGTATCAATCTCAGCTCTAGGATTGACCAAGTATTTTCTTATTTCAGTTGGAGTACATCAAGGATTGGCTTTAAGCCCATACCCTTTTGCTTTGATAATGAATATTCTTACTCAACCTTTTCAGGAGGATGTATATTGGTGTATGTTTTATGTTGATTATATCTTTCTAATGGATAAGTCCGTGGAGAGAGTTAAGGAAAAACTTGATTTATTAACGTCAATTTTAAAATACAAAGGCTTTTGTTTGAGCATATCTAAAACTAAATACACTTAATGCAATTTAGTAGTAGAAGACTTAGTGGCGGGATTGTAACAATTGGTGATCAAGTCATTAAAAGGAGTAAATATTTCAGATATCTTGGGTCTATTGTTCAAAGTGATGGTGATATAGATGGAGATGTTTTTAGTAAAATTCAATTTGGATTTTTGAAGTGGAGGAATGCATAGGCCTATTGCATTATAGAAAAGTGTCGCTTAGACTTGAAAAAAAAAATCAAAAGTTGCTGGTGAGACCTGCATTGCTTTATGGTGCAGAATGTTGGCCTGCAAAAGCGAAGCATAACATTAATTTAAGTGTTGCTGAGATGAGAATGCTTAGGTGGATGAGTGACATAACACTTAGAAATAAAATGCGAAATAAATATAAACGTGGATGGGTTGGAGTAGCTCCAATGGCATACAAGATTTGAGACATCTTAGATGGTTTGGTCACGTTAAACATCTACCATCTGATGACTCTGTCAAAAGAGTTGATGTTTTAAATTTGACTTATGTTAAGAAAGGTAGAGGTACACCTAACAACAGTTGAGCATGTAGAAAATTGATCCTAATTTATTAGAATTAAATGAAGATATGCACTCAATAAAATAGAATGAAGAAAAATTACTCGTGTAGTCGACCCTAATAATGGGACAAAAATTGATTTTTGGAGTTTTAGTTGGGGGGTTATCAATGAGGCGACTCTCCTGAGATATACTTCCCAAGCAGCCATATAGATTTATTCCTACCTAAAAGTAATTGACGCCATTTAACTTTTCAGTAATTTTAGCCACTGATGAAATCAATCTTGTCAGGACATATTTTTGTTCACTAGTCATGAGTATCACCAAATATTCAAGAGAGTGACTCAACTAATAGCAGTGTTTGTTGATATAGAAAATGAGACAAAACTAATCATGTATGCTATGATCTCGTCGTTTGTTTCGGGCAAACCAATAAGTTGAATAGCTTCGGGATGGACTCCTCAACACGCAGACACAAACGAGCAGAAGGATGAGACATTATATCGAGCCATAGGATATAAATGACTAGTTGAACAGTTCAACGATTGTCGGAGGCAAACAAATGCAACGAACGACAGTGCAGAAGACAACCATTCGAGATAGACAGTCGCGCTCAAGTTGCAACAAACATCGCAGGAGGAAGCTAAACAGCGTCTGAGACAGTGACGAATAATGGAATCGGCTCTAGGATGATGTTGAAACAACGAATACCCATTGTATTCAACATACAAACAAAGCTTTGAACGACACAAAAGAAGTCGCACTTGCGTGTGAGGATGAAGTCGAACCTAGAAGCAGATTGTTGGTGACAAGTCGTGAATGGCTCTGATACCATGTGAAGGAAAATAGCTCTTTCTTTTTTTATTCAATTGTGAACATATGTTACAAATTCATATACACTCCAATCTCTATAGTTTATGAATATTTATAATAGAGAAAAGATCACGCAATTAGATCTTCTCTAATTAGGTTACATAATATAGGAAAAATATATATTTATTAAATTTTCTAAAATCAAACTACCTACAATCAAGATTTTATTACTTTCTATAAGAAGTACATCATAGTTTATATAAAAAACTAATATTATTTGATACTTTTAAAGATTGATGGAAATTTGAAAATTTTACTATTCTCACACACACATGCTTGTATAGATATGTATATTTATGTTTGTATGTATACATATGTACACATATATGTGTATGTATACCTATGTATATGTATACATATGTACATATACATATGTATAAATGTATACATACACATGCATAGCTACGGACGAACAGACACATACATATATACATACATTAAAACATACATACTACACATCGTATACAAATGTAAGCACAAACATACATACAAACATCACATACATGCATATACACATCACATACAGACATATAAAAACATATATATACAAACATTACACATGCAAACACATCTCAGGAACACATACATATACACATACATGAAAACATCACAGCAACACATACATGAATACATCACATATGTCATATACACGCACCCACATGCACCCCACCCACCCACGTTACAATGAATGATTAGGTTCTTGATTCGTAACCCTAGGCTTGTTGGTATTGATATTAAGCAAATATTGGCTCATTGTATCTAAACCAGGTGACCAAACACTTTAAGTTGACCGACTGAGCTTAGTTGACCCCTTAAGGCCCTAACTAGGCCAATATGAACCTGACTAGCCCAAGTGGCATCCAAAAGATTTTAGTATTGTCATGAAATACCCGGCAATGTACATTCCTTAAAATGTGCCAAATCTATTCATAACAGCCCAAATCATTTATGGAAATGACTTGAGTCAAAAATAGGCCATGACTGATTAAAACTAGATTCATGTTCAAGTATTTTTAAGTTTATTTTGAATTATCACATGATTTTTCATTTTTCATTTAGATTCTTCTACTTTTTCTCTTTTTCTGGGCATAAATACAATTTAATCTGAGTGTTTTTTCTTAGGGTTTGGATACTATTAGCCTTATAACCCAATTTCTAAAATTAGGGATTCATGATATCCAAATAATTATTATTTAATAAGGGATTAATGAAATTAATTGTGACTTATTGACTGCATTTTTTATCCATCTTATGTACATGGATACTCGAGTCGCATGTGTGAACCTTTTTCCTGTAGTTTTACATCAATTTTGGTATTACAACTTTGGGCATTATGCCCAGCTAACCCTAAATCTGTATATCTTATGGCAGTTCGGCATTTTAACTAATCATGTTGCTAGCCCTAACAATACATATTCCAAATCACTCATTTCAATCATGATTCGCACTTCTCTATTCTCTATGAACTACACATGATAATTTTTTTGCTTCTTTATTTAGCAATAGTCACCATTTGATAGGTCGCTGCCATACATTTCCAATATCCTACCACTCTCTTAGTTCTTGGACCCATAAAAAGCATTCCATCCTAAACCTTACCAACCGTTGCATATCCTGTCACAGATCATGCGAGCATGAGTGAGTGTGACATTATAAGTGTGATAAACCTACATCCATCCTTCTTAACATGCACCTTACGTGCATGCACAATAAGTTGCTTCTTCATGTTTCACCACACATTACCTCACCAGACACCTTCGCATCCCGTACTTGATGCAACATCCTATAGTTGTCATTGTTTCTTCGCTTAAAATATCTATGCATGGAGTAGTAACTCTGTGAGCTATAAGGGCAAATGCTACAACTTACATCAAATTTTGTGGCATTGCTTAATACCTCGTCCTCCCATCTCGGTATTCTTCAGCTTTGGTTTCCAGTATATTCATGACGTTTATTTGTTCGCAACAAAACTCAGTTCCATAAGTTGCTAGTCGTCCACTTATCGATGACCTTCACAGCTAGTAATATCTACAGTTAAATCTTTATCCTAAAAGGACGTTAAATCTTTATCCTAAAGGAAGGGCATAATTTTCTGATGTTCCATGCTACTGGAGTGGTGTATTAGTTGATGTTAAGATTAATTGTATGTTTGTGAGAAATTTCTTACTTTTCCATAACAACAAATTAGTTTAGCTTCACTTAAAAACTAGCCATCCATAGTCTTTTAAACTACCATACTTGGTGATGCTAACGTACAAGTGCATTGAGTTCCCCACCAATTATTATCCTACTTGCTGCTATGTGACCTTGAATCAAGTTATTTTTACAGTTGGCAAACAAGGCAGCCGGGAAGTCGGCTCATGCAATAGGAGGCATGAGAAACCCCATTGTTTCCGACCCGAAACAGTTCCGCTGAGGGAGATCAAAACCTTCCCAAAAGAGCACTGAGCTCCTCATCCGTAAGCTTTTGTTCCAAGGTCTGGTCCGCGAAATTGTGCAAGATTTCAAGACCGCTATCAGATTTCAGAGTCCCTTCATTGTTGCGGAGGATGCAAAGACTTACCTTGTCGGACTCGTTGAAGACACATCTTTGAATCATCCATGTAAAAAAGGTTATTATTACGTTGAAGGGTATTCATCTTGCCCGTCGGATTCGTGTCCCTCCTTGCCAGATGCAGGGATCGACTCCTTCCATGTCTCGGCGTCCGATCCTCTCCTTTGGCTCTATTGAAAGCATGGCTAATTCCTCCACATCAGAACTTCCGTCTGACACTGTTCTTGATTCAACCAAAGGTTCTTTATCTACTTTATTCCCTCTGCAGACCGAAGGACCTGAACACTACAAACTCCACATGAAACCGGCAAATAAGTCATCCACCAAATCTTCCCCTGCTATGGGTCTCGAAACGGTCACGGAATTCACAACAATTAAGTCAGCCCTTACTAGGAACACTCCTGACTTGTCGGACTCTATTGAGAGTCGGGTGGAATAAGCTGCATGGTTCTAATCAGTTTTCCTCCGTCCCGTCAATCTCTCATGGCCTTCAAGGATTCTCATTCAGGGAGGATTTTTTTTTTTTCTTTTTTTCTCCCAAGAAAATGGTTTTGATGACACTATCTATTCTCCTTTTTTGCCACAGTTTTTCCTGCAGCAAGCACTCCTCCAGAGCTTTTTCTTGAAACACGCCCTACTCTAGAGCATTTTCCTTCAGTAAGCCCTCCCCCGAAGCATTTACCTATAGCAACATCTCTTCTGAAGCTTTCTCCAATGGCAGGCCCTCCTCCGGAGCTTTTTCCTTGCAGCAAACCCTCTAGAGATTTTTCCCTGCAGCTCATACCCTGCAACTTTCCTTGTAGGTTCCAAACTTCATTACAAACCCCCCTAGCATTTACCTGTAGCAGCCTTCCACCTACTTACAGGAACTACAAAAAGTATTTTCCTTGCAGGCCATACTCAACAGCTTTCCCTGTGGATTGTCTAGTTCCCTATAAACTTCTTTAGCATTTCCTATAGCAATCTTCCAGCTACCTACAGAAACTGCAGAAACTACATTTAAAAACAACAGAACTCAACTAGAAGCATCCCTAAATGCTCTTAGGGATGAAGACTTCAAATTCTATCTCACTAAGCATCATCCTCATCATTTGTTTGATGATTTCAAATTTAAGTTAAACGTGACGGAATATGTTTCAACTTGAGGGAGAGTGTCAGAAGTTAATAGTATTAATTTACTTCCTTTCATATTATTTCCTATTTTATGCATTTATTTTATGTATTTCCTTTTATCTCTAAGTAGTTATTAAGAATTGATTAATTATAATCTTGGAGATATAGAAGTTATAACTTTCCTATTTTAGGACTGATGTAAGTTGCATTTATACCTTCGTATCAATAAATTATTCTGCTCTATTATCAAAACATACATAATAATAAAAAAAGACATACAACATAATAAGAAATATAATAAAAGAATAAAACTAAAATAGGAAAAACTTTCCTATTTTAGGATTGATGTAAGTTGCATTTATACCTTCGTATCAATAAATTATTCTGCTCTATTATCAAAACATACATAATAATAAAAAAAGACATACAACATAATAAGAAATATAATAAAAGAATAAACCTAAAATAGGAAACTCCCTCCGTAGCTTCCGCAAATTGATCATGTGATGCCCACATGGTCGGCGATCAGGATCACCTAACAAGGACAGAATTCCGCAAACCAATACAGAATAGCTTCGTTGTAAGGGTCACATATCAATCAGCTCTTACGAGTGGGAGCACATTGAGTACAAGTATCAGCCACAAAAAAACATTCGCTTAACCACACCCTCATATCAGTTTTTTCTATATTTGTTCAATGAGAATTGCAGCATGTAATAACCTAAAAACAGAGGAATCGACCAGGGAGTTTGTTCGTAGTTTCATATTGTAGGAAAGTATACCTGATCTCAGAATATTTGGCATCCAATGTAAATTATCCATAAAATTTAAAGTAAATAATCAGGCCTGAGTTCAACTTCAATTTATTCCCTGCAATCACCTAAACAATGCAAGTAAGATTGCGTGCAAGAAACAAGTTTACCATCGGACATCAAAAGTGGTCCAAACTGCCAAACAGAGATAGTTCATTATGAAAAAATTACAATGCCGTCTAGTCAAATCACATGGCACTTTTTTGTTAATTTCACAAAAAACAACTAACTTAACAGCAGATTTCTATTTCTTTCAACAACAGCAACTAAGAAATCAGTAAATGGAACCCGCATCTACACAAAAAGATCCACCACTAAATAAGCTCCCCTGCTGTTTAACAATATGTGGGCAAAAAGTTTCAAACTAAAAAATTAAAAAAAAAAAAAATTAATCACACTAAATAAATGAAGTTTTAATTCTAATTGAAACTAAATAAATTAATGCCGTCTAGTCAAATCACATGGCACTTTTTTGTTAGTTTCACAAAAAACAACTAACTTAACAGCAGATTTCTATTTCTTTCAACAGCAGCAACTAAGAAATCAGTAAATGGAACCCGCATCTACACAAAAAGATCCACCATTAAATAAGCTCCCCTGCTGTTTAACAATATGTGGGCAATAAGTTTCAAACTAAAAAATTAAAAAAAAAAATTTAATCACACTAAATAAATGAAGTTTTAATTCTAATTGAACGCCATACCTGGAACTTTTGGGAAACTGAAACATGAAAATGTTCAACAGTTAGAGTCATGGAAGGTGGCGAAACATCAAATACAGTATTCTCCCCTTTGTAGTAAGGCAGAAGATCATAAACCCCTTGAGCATAGAAGAAATAATATTAACTCAAGATTTTGAAGCTATACATGCTTTGTAAAAAACAAAAGATTCTCAGTTATCTGAATTTCGTACGTGTTCAAAGAATCATAAAATTTTTTGAGAAACTAAGAATAATACATTTTTAACACCTTCATACTTCTGGTCATCACAAAGTAATTAAGAAATGGAATGAATTAAATTGCACAAGCATGTTAAGCAAAAAATAAAAGATAAAACAATCTTCTTAATCATAAAAAATCAAATTTAGATGTGCAATAAAAGGATATAAGACATTGATTTAGTTGTAACAGGAACTGCAGGAAAAGTAAATCTTGTTTTGTCTTCTTGTTTGGTTTGTGGGTGGAAGAGGAATCCTTCATCATTTTTAAATTTCTTTCTTCTTGTTTAGTTTGGGTATGTTTTATTATATAAGAAATTTTTATTTATTTAATTAGATGTTTTTAAAATTGATTTCTAAGCATTTTTAATGAATATCAGTGATTTAATTTGGAAAATTTGAATCAAAGGAAAACAGCCATACTTGCAAAGACGTTTCTTGCGGGAGGAGGTCAGACCAAAACATTAGAAGAAGGTGAATGTTAGGGTTTAATTTTTTAAATTATATAAATTTGATCAAGTAAATATGGCACGATATTAACATTACATATTTATGAATTAAAATTAGGTATCATATGCGAAAGGTTTTGGTGTGAAGGAATATCAATCCAAGAAAAATTTTGGAAAAGTAATAGTTTGGTTGTCCTAGTTATATAAGATATTTTGTTTAACTAACTAAAATGTTATTATGTAGATATTAAAATAATAAATCAAACAAAATTTGATTCAACGAACTGGGGATTTGAATTGTGGTTTGGCAAAAGAGGTAGAGTCAAAGAGAAGATAGTAAGAAGAATTAAGAGGATTAGCTTGTAAAGAGTGCCTTTAAGGCAAAGATGAGTAATTGATTTCTTATGTGTTATAAATTAATGCTTTATTTAAAAAGAACTAGCATAATTGTCTTAAAAATACCTGCATTTATAATATGCAGGTTGAAAGTTAAAGAGTCTTTAAAATAGAAATAAATGAAACATGAAAGGGTAAATGATTTCTCAATGACTTATGTTGGATAAGATAAAAGGAAAGGAAATGCAAAACATTAAATCAATTAGAATGTACCATTGATGGTACAAATTAAGAACGCTACTGTAGCCACGAACAAAAAGTTGAAAAAGAAATTGCAAAGGTGTACTTTCGAGTGCAAAATTTTGAGGGTACCTACAAGTACAAACTTTTGATGGCACGTACATGTATAACTTTTTGAGAATAACTATGGTGTGACAGTAATCCTAATATAATTTTTTAAAAGGTTAAAAAAAAAGATAAATACTTAAATTAAAACAAGAATGGTTACAGACGAAAGCTTACAATTTGATTAATTAATGGATCAGATTATTTTGGACATTTATTTTGCATACTAATTTAAAGCATAATAAGATAATAATTGTTAACTAATTATTTAAATTAATTATTTCTTTCAGGTAAAACACTGGTTGACATGTCTGAAATAAAGGATTTGTTTACAGAAGGAAGATTACTGATACTAGGTAGTAGGTTGCTTGTTATGGTTCTAGTTTCTAATAATAATTATTTCAAATTGATGTTCTATTATTGTTGTTTAGATCGTGATTTTTTACTTTTACACTATTTAGTCAACTTTGTAATTTTTAGTGGCTTTTTCTATTATTGAAAGTTATGGTAGTCTATTCATAATTAAAAGGAAAAGTTAATACCGTCCGACCGGAGTTCTAGACTTAATTAATTCAAACCATCAAGCCGGGTCATGACAGCAGCTCTCGAGTGAGACTCAATAAAGAAATAATTGAAGTGTCAAAGGATGAATTTTGAAGTTGGATTGTGAGGTATGTATGTAATTAATTAAATTATTAAACCAAAAAATGCCTTCTATATTTTTTTACTGCTTCTCCTGTTTGTTGTGAACTACAGCTAATACAAAGAGAACAAATTCCCTTTGATTGTGTGATAGTAGAAAAGAATTTAGGACTGAATAAAGTAAAATTACGGAAAAGCAATATTTGAGAATAATTGGATTAAATTAAACTTTAATTTAAGAAATTTCTAAAAGTTATAGAAAATGTCTTCCAAGCCTCCATGAGAAAGTCTTGCCTCGAGATTGAACCAAAAACTCATGTGAGATAATCGATTGCTAAATTAAGAGGTAAAATAAAATGTTTTATATGATCATACATGTTTATGCTCATTAGTATATTCATGATTACGTAATTGGCATTCAATGAGTTCTTTCATCTTCCACATGATTGTCGCTGCAGCCTAATCTAGTGATTCACGTGGATAACTGCATATTAACAGTTCATAGTATTTCATAGAAGAATAAGATTAAATTCAAACAGTTGATTTTACCAGTTACATTGCACTTCTAGAGCACTTTAATAAAATTAACTGTTGCAGGTGCATCTTGGTTAAACAATTAAATGCAAAAGATAAACAAGGTCGAGAAAATGTCATGTGTTATAATAGGTTGACTGTTTTACTGCTGACCAATAGAGAAAAAGCAAAATTCTGATGAGATAAGTCGACAAAGAAATATGATTGAATTCACAATTCTTAATATTGACATTAGAGTAGATTATTTGATATCAAAGGGTCAACAAGCGTAATCGTCAAATGACCAATATTTATCAGCAGTTATAATAGTTGATGTTGGGGATGAAGACTCAGAGGAAATAAAACAAATCAATGTCTCTAAAAACATAATGTGACATTTCTAAGACAGAAAGTGGAGAATGAAAATAAAAATTCATCAAAATAAATTTCATGCATGACATCATAACAAGTGATAAATAAAAAAATTGTCAATCGTCATTTTAATTATTTTGCCAACTACTTGTATTGTTTTTAGTGATATTTCTATGCACTTTTAAGCATCTCCTTTTATTTGTATTGTTGCTACTCATGTTAGCAATTAGCCAGCATACAATTTCTTCTCCTTTATATATTGAATATTATTTTAGCATTATTTATCTCACTAAGTTTGTAGCCTATCCAATATGATTATATTGCTTTTCAAGATGGGAAAAGGAACAGGTCGAACGTTAGCCAGATGATTCGTCTATTCTACAGCATTTAAAGTTAAAAATTTTGAATGATTATAGAAGACTTTTGGGATACATATGCTTCATACTTCAACATTCAGAAGCCATGTATATTATGTATTGACTATTTTAGCATGATTCCTGTGCATGTTTGATGTAAATGAATATTTGATGAGTTGAACTATAGTGATTTTCTTGACACAATTTAGTGAGACAAATTCTTCACTTAAACCTGATTTTTTACAAATCAGGAGTATTGGTGAAA
The DNA here is from genome assembly GCA_022702705.1 of Papilionanthe hookeriana x Papilionanthe teres. NCBI lineage: Eukaryota > Viridiplantae > Streptophyta > Magnoliopsida > Asparagales > Orchidaceae > Papilionanthe > Papilionanthe hookeriana x Papilionanthe teres. The sequence goes on along the minus strand of CM040421.1, from coordinate 131,711,717 downwards.
ACTGGATCTAACTGAGTCACCCTCCTCTGCTCTACCACTGTTTGACCCAAGGAGAGTTAGCTAGGATCTGACAATCTACTCCATGAGTGTGTTATTTTTAGTAATGAAAGTGCATTAGAGGTATGGTTTTGTAACATGCATTTTCTGAGGTGTTGTGGGTATGTGAAAAGAAATTAAATGCAAAATGTTACCAAATACAGCCAAGGTCATTTAGTATCAAATTGCATAATATGTAATCTTGATGTAGCATTGACATAAAATACCAAACTTGAACATCAAAGACGAGCAAATGTAAACTCTACTACTGGCACATATATTGCGTTCATCTACAAATTACAAATAAAACAGTAGAGTTACAGTACAGTGGAAAAGCAATTGGAGAGCAAAGAGATTACCGCATGGTAAAGAGTTAAAAGTAAACTTTCCATCAGAATTTGATATGGAATGACATAGGGCCTTGTTTTGACTGGGAGGATTCCCAACTCCTTGTGGGCAATGCACTTCTAAAACATCATCTGAATACAAATATATATGGACACCTAGAATAGGATTCCCCTGCAACAACAAAGACAATTCATCATGCGCAAACTGGTTTTAATGATAAGATCACCATATCTATAATAAAAAATCACACTACTGATGGGATCACTTTCAACGCACTTCAAATCTTAATAGAAAAGCCTATTATTTCCCGTGAAACTGTAAACCATTGCAAGATATTGATCGTAAAGCATCCTTTCCAAGTAAGCTCTGGGCCAAAAAAAAATGACTTGTCTGGACAGCTTTCTTGTATAACCCGTTCCATCTTGGCCACTAGATATTTTACCACTAAAAAGAATATAAATAAACCAGCAAGATCGAACTTGCTAAAAGCCTTACTGCAACTACTTATTTTTCCTTTGAAACACCCTACCTGATCAGCCATAAGAAATTGAAATTTTTTAAGTGTTTCAAAATGACTGGCATAATCTATCATCAGTCAAAAAACAATGAAAATGTTTTAAAACAACAGAATCTGAAAACAAGTGAAAGCAAATACAAGCTTCTATTACAGAGAGACATACAACCCTACAAGAACACATTAACATGTAATTATGACATCCATGAAATAACAAAAACTTCAACACATGGATGAATGAATAAATTAGAACCTTATTAAAATAAAAGCATATTTCTGTTTTTGTACTCATTTGCAGTACCTGAGAAACTACAAAACCATGAAGATCATAGCCAGGTATGTAGAAGATATCATCCACCACCATATTTTTAAAGCCCAGATTGACCTGCATGGTGAAAGTAGATCATATTAGTATTTAATAGAGGCATAATTCCACATATAGAGCTAATGTCACGTCTAATATAATACCTCAGAAGAACCTCTAAGTTCAACTCCCAAATTAGGATGTGAAGCTCTTAATTTGTATACTCCTGCATCAAAAATTGCAGTCAGTAAAGAAAAGATGTATGTATTTCGAATTCAATAATTCATAGCGCAAGAATAATCAAAAGCATTTCTTCCAATGAAAACAAGAATAGCTATAACCAATAAGCATAAATGTAAGAGAAGTAAAATTGCATTTAAATAAAATAAAAAAGCTGACAGCAGTCTGATTCATATTCAGGCAGCAACATTGGCCGATTGTAATGAAAAGTGAACACTGAACAAGGAAGACAATTTGAATATGAGCTAAGAAGTCTAATGAAATCCTTCCCAAAGTCTGTTCCCTTCTAACTTGGCATGCTTCTCTCATAAAGCAGACATTTACAATTCCAATGATGCAGATAATTCTCAAGCACGGCTACACAGTGCAGATAAGAGAAATCAAATGGGATGTCAGGGTCTTAAATGCCTAAACTGAGAATACATACCGCACCCCAACGCCTAAAGACTTAGGGTCCGTTTGGCACCATGGCGTGTGAGAGTTGCGGCCTGATGCCGCGAATTTCCGTCGTTTGGCTGAGCGTCCTACTCACCGCACTGAGCGATTCGGGTGAATAGTCGGCCGCGGGATCGGGCCTGAGGCACAGCTTTCTCGAATAGCTTTGTATGCATTACCCTCGTTCGTTCGACTTCTCGTTCTCTCCTGCCTCCTAAGACCCCTCGCAATTCCGCGTCACTCTCCCACCTCATGATAGTGCCTCCGGCGCTGCCTTCGTTCTCTCCTGCCTCCGTCGTCATCGTTCTCTCCTGCCTTCGTCGCAAGATTGCCCTCCCTGGACATTAATTCAAGTATTACATTTTATTTTATTTTATTTTATTTTATTTTCTCCGGAAGAGGCGGAGATTGGTGTCTCACCGCAACACTATTCACTATCGCCTTCATCCTCATTAATGTTTCGTCCCCTAGCGCAGCTGAGAGATGGTGAGGGAGATTGTAATGGTAAAGGTGAGAGGCTCTTTTACTGGCCATTGCACAGTTTTACAATCACACAGAACTCCGAAATTTTCCTCCAGAAAGATAGCATTTTGCTACATATTCGGGAATCTGTAATTTTATTTCTTTATTTATTTGCCCTGTTTTTGTCCCGGGCATTGTTGCTAGCTAAAAACAGCTACTAATCCTAAAATATCAACCTCAACCCAATTTTGAGCATATTTGTGGATTGAATCCACCCTTAAAATTCTCATTTGATTCTGCAAAAATATTTTCATCTGAATTGGTCTGAATTGTTTGATTGTTAATATTCAAGTGAATGACAGTGCGAGTGTATCATTTTTCTATTCATTTTTGTGGTAACATAGATTTTATTTTTCTCAGTTGTTTCTTAAACAGTTTTTCAAAACAGTAGCAGCATGGTCATTTTTCCAGAAACAGTTGTTCACATACTATTTTCATACGATTAGCACTAGACAGTAAGTCATGCATTTTCCTCATGACAATTTCTCAGGATAACGATATTCATAATTGAAAAGATTACTGCGCCAAACAGAACCTTAGGATGTATTTGGAAATGTTGCGTTTTGTATTTCTTTTCACAGACCAACAACATTGTAATGTCCTGATCCGCTAGTGCCCGTTCAACTGAAACAGCGTTAGCCAGTTCATGAATTTAAGCAAACGGAAGAGGCGAAAGGGAGGAAATCAAAGCAAATAGTACTCATTATTAAGAGGAGACGGGTACGAGACTGCGACATGTGCAAAACCGTAATCAAGAACAAATGAAAGAAAGACTGTGCATACGTGAGAAGAGGAATTTGGATAAATCCCAAATGAGGAGCTCGAGTCAATTGAGAGAAGGTTATGAGTGGAGTGCAAGTAGCAGCGGTGATCTAGGGCGAACAAGCATACTGAAGGCCCCATGTCCAACATGATGGGAAACCATAAGAGCGGGCTCAAACACTTGTGATTTAGAGGAGCTCAGGTCATTGGACATGAGGAAGAAATCAATTAATGAGTGAGTCCATCAGCTGGCAACCACGAGCAACCTACAAATTAGGGCATTTGAGGGTGACAAGCATGAGGCAGGCAAGCAAATTTAGAAGAGAATAGATATAGGGAAACGACTCTATACAAGAAGCCAGTAATAAGATTGGAATTCAGAAGAGGACCGAGCAAGTATGGCCTAAGCCAAAGTCTAACAAAATTGTGCCAAGGTAAATCAAGGTTAGGGCTTGCAATTATGTTAGTGTTTTATACTCATCAATGTCCTTAAATAACAAATAGTATTGAGATTTATTAACACAATAATAAAAAGGGTTAAAGTAATAGTTAGTATGTAATATTAATGTTAGAAAAAAAATTGATAATTCAAAAATTTAAGGATTAAACGTAATGCCTCGTTTTATCTCCTTGAAGGAGTTGAAGGGAGAGAGATGAAATGAGAGGTCGAGAACTCAAGGGGTGAGTCTATTCTATAAATCGATGCAAGACACAGGCGGGATCAAGAGAATTCGTAGCAAGCACCAACTATGATCGTGAACGGCTTACCTAGGGAGCCAATTAATGCATATGAAGGTAGGAAGATAGAGGACGCATGCAAGTTTGCGCTTCGCCATACCAGAGAGTGCGTAGGAAGAAGGCCGCACTAGCAAGAGCATCGAGACTTGTTTCTTGGACATCATGCACACAAAGAAGCTAAAGGAGAAGAAGAACTCGAAGGCGAAGGAAGGTCAACGAGTTCTTTTCCTTTTTCGTCTGAATCCCACCTCTCTTAACTAAGCTCTATCAGAGGAAGAGTAACTCTCTTGCACGCTTAAGGCCTTTCGATTGGGAAAAATTTTTTTTCTGGATACCGGACGTAGCTCTACATGCGGACTCCAGAAATATCCAGCCGCTACTTTGCAAAAGTTATTGGGAGGTTATTGAAGTGAAACTACAGAGGTTATTAGTGAGTTATTGGGGGTTATAACAGGCGTTAATGCAGGGGTTTATTGAAGTGGAACCGCGAAGGCTATGGGGGGGTTATTACAAAGGTTATTGCAGGGAGTTATTGAAATGGAACCGCGAAAGTTATTGAACGGTTATCTAGAAGTTATTGGGGGTTATTATGTGGTTCATTGCAATGAGTTGTTGAGGTGGAACTGCGGAGGTTATTGGAGGTTATTGGGAGGTTATCGATGGGTTATTGCAGCGTTATTGGAGTTAATAACCTAATAACATCCCAAAAACACCTCCAATAACCTCCCAATAACCCTGAAAATAACATTCACAGTTCCACTTTAATAACCTCCGAGATTCCACTTTAATATCTTTTTAGGTGGGCTCCAATATAGCACACAGCGGTATATTACTGGAGTCCGCACGTAGAGCTACATCCGGAGTCCGGACAAAAAAATTTACCTTTCGATCAAGCCCTACCAAAGGAAGACGAGCATAAGGCTTTCGACTGGAATATTAACAAGATAAGTTTTATTTTCTTTCAAAAAAGTTATCAAATTAGAAGTTCATTATTTAAATGTTAAGTTTAAGTGCATCTGAAATCAGGATTCTGGCTATAAAGGTTTCAGCTTTAGATCGAGAAAGGGAGGCAACAACAATGAAAGGTTGGGGTTGTTATTAGATATTTATTTATATTAAAAAGATTTATATTATGATGTTAGGATGAAAAAATATTATTTCTTATGCTAGAAAGCTGAATAAGATGGCTCGTGGTGCAGATTTACATAGGAAGATGCAAGTCAGAGTTTTGGCTAGGTTAGTGGAAAAAGCAAAAGATCGTGTTAAGGTAAGATTTAAGTAAAATAATATATATATATATATATATATATATATGTATATATATATATTGAATAGAAAAATAATTAGAACTACATAAAGTAAAATAATGAAAATTTAATACGTAAATAATGTAAATTTAATAATTAATTAAAATAATAAATTAATTAATTTTTAGTAATACGAAAATCCATCTTTATTATTAACTTCAATTTTAGAAAAGTCGAGGCAAATCCAACAACAAATTAATCGACGGGATGAGAGTACTCCAACTTTTAAATTATGATATTATTTTTATTTTCTGAATCTGTTGTATGAATCGTTATTCATGCTTGATGAATGAAATTGATTCCTCTATGTCTAAACTTTATCGGTCATTTCAAGTGAATACATGTAGTCTCACATTATGAAATATTTTATACATTATAATAATAAATATTACATATTGGGCGATATGAAACTATGAATGATATGAACTGCATAGATTGATTGTATGTGTATCTAAAAATAAAGTTACCCTTTTATGATACTAACGGGGAAACGTTAAATACTCGTGCACATAAATGAAAAAAAATTATTGATATTGAAATACCTTAATTTTTTTCAATTTTTAGAAGGTACTTCTGTGATGATTGTAAAGATATAAATGATATATACATATTATTGATATTACAAAACACCTTAAATAGCATAGACGATCGTGAGTGATCATATTACTAAACTAGTAAATATTTTAAAACTGGTTTATTAAGAGTTTAACTGGCATGCATATTATTTTTTTCTAGCATTATGTTATTGTAGTCTAGGAGTGTGAGCATTTACTAGCTATAGTTATCATACTGTTATTTTAAACTTACATTTTATGTTTAATTAAGTGATTTTAAAAATAAGAGATGGAAGAGGAAACGTTTATGGAAGGCGAGAAACATTAATAATGAGGTAAATTTAATTGTAATGCTTTCATTTACTTAATTTAGTGGCTTTTTCATTAAATAAATATTAATTATAAAAAATGAATATAAAAAATTTTAATTCTCACTGCGCGACCGTCTGTTCCCGCCTTAGTTAAGTCCAAGCCCTGCTAAGGTCGTGATAAAAGTGATATTAGAGCTAAGATATAGGATTAATTAAACTCTTGATGAAGGAGCTAATACAGTAATTATAAGAGAATTTTAATGATAATTACTATTGAAAATTTAAAATTAATTCAAATTAATAATTATATTCATTCAAGTAAAGGGAATATGCTTGAAATTATAGGAACGAGTCTTATAAAAAATGATAAAGTATGGCCTCCTATAAATGTGAACATGAATGTCCTAACCTACATGATCACGGTCAGAGCTTAATCGATTTAGTAGTCCAATTTGTAGTCTATTGGAAGTGATGCAATTGTTGTTAATAAGTACTTAAAGATGTCTTAAAATATGTGTCCACCAATGTTTAAGGGAACAGAAAACATAATTGAAGTAAACAATTAGTTGATGTGAATTGAAAAGATATTAGATAGTATGACTTGTTCAGATAAAAAAAGAATGTCATTAACTACATTCGTGTTGGATGGAGAAGCACAAAGGTGGTGGTGCAGCAGTGTTAGAACAAACTATAAGACATACCCAACATGATGGTAAGTTTAGAGGAATTCGTGGAGCTATCAGAGAGCAGTTTGTACACTTATCTGCTCGAAGACAAATGCAGAACAAACTTATTAGATTTGTACAATGAGAGAAGATAATTATGCAATCTGAAGCATAATTTACTGCATTATCAAGGTATGAGCCAGTTGATTGCTACTGCAAAAGAAAAGTACTAGATTTCGTTCGGATCAAACAGTTGTTGGTGCCTTTGAGGATCGATGAATACTCAGTATTAGTGGAACAAGATACAAGAATGATATCGATTATCAACTAACTCAAAAGTGTCGGGAGAAGTCAAGAGAAAAAGTATTGATGAAGGATAACATGCAGATCAATCAGAACGATCAAATGAAACGAAGTTTAAATTCCATTCGAGTGGATTTAATAGAGATACGCTAATGTAATCTCTTGTGCCCAATGTGGTAGACGGCATAAGAGTGAATGCTCGATGGGATCCAACACATGCTACTGGTGTCGTCAGTCTGATCGTATAACAAGATATCATACATAGGCCAGAAGAGCACTGAAAGATCAGAAATCAAATATAGCTCCTTCATAGAAGATTTCATGTGGGCAGAAAAGGATAGAGTATATCTTCAAATCATACCCAAGTTCAATAATGATAACCTGTTCAACCTTGAGTTTATGCTCATACTCATACTGAACTTGAAGAAACTATTGTTGCTTATGGTGATATGGCCCGATAAATTTGACATTTTCTTACATATAAGTGTGTTTACCTAGTATGTTTTCTTACTTTAGTATGGTGTGTTATTTTAGATATGTTGTTATCCTGACTGTCGATGAGGGTAGTCTAGTTTAGCCGCCTTGAATCGGGTCTTTACTTCACAATGATCATTATTCATCCTAATGAATGAACCTTAGTCTTCACCATGAAATGTATAGATAGTTAATGTTGAACTGTTTAATGAGAGATGTCATGCAGTTTCTTCATAAATTTTGAGGACAATTTTTGTAAGCGGAGAAGATTTTAAAGCCTTATTTCATCTTGTTGGAGGTGTCGAAGAGAGGGAGATGAAACGAGGGGTTGGGAACTCAATGAAGCCGGAGAAAGCCCAAACCACCACGAAAAAGCAAAATTACTATTACTAAATTCAAAATGTTACAAACAAGACTCTTGTGAACATAAAATAAACGGCATCAAACATAAAATACACCAAAAGGTGATGGTGTAGGGGGGTGGGTGGCAGCTGGCCAGTAGGTAGAAGATGGGTTTGGTGAAGGCGGCAACAGTAGGACGGGTTAGAAGGGAATCATCATTGACTGGATTTGGTGGAGTGGACAACAGCTGCAGCTATTGGAGGCGTGGGGACGAGCTGTGGCAGTGATTGGAAGAGTTCGAAGCAATTAGCAATGACACTACCTGAAAGGAGAGATGCTTGACAGTCTGTTTAGTAGGTGTGGGAGGTCAGCGTCCTTATGGAATAGAGCTAGAGGGATGAAGGGTTGCTACAAGGTGGTTGGAAGGGGCGGCCAACAGTAGGAAGAGGGCCTGAGGTGGCAGGAGGTCTAGGTAGAAGTCGGGAAGGGCATAGAGGCCTGTGCAACAGCTGGAATGTGGTTTGCGGCTGCTGGAAGCGAGGTTGAAAGGGCTACAGAAGGGTAAATGTCTCGTCAAGCTCGAGCTACAGCAAGAGCACCACACGAACCCTTGGAGATGGTCACCGCCTAGGATGAATTACAGCCGAAGCACCGTCGACGAGTACAGGCCCTATAGGAGAACGCCTCAAAGGCAGCAACTGAAATGAGCAAGCATAAATAACATCCTCACACTAAGCAAACGCAACATAATATAAACTATCTTTGCACAATAAAATAGGAAAGAATTTCAAATTGGGATAGAGGTGGAAGGTGGTAGAAAAGGTAATAAATAGATAGGAATTGGTATTGGAAAGAAATTGAAATAAGAAAGGGGATAGAAAAGGCGAGCAATAGAATATGAAGGATTTAGAATTGAATAGAAATAGGAAAGGGGATGGAATAAGAAGAGAAAGGGGAGGGAAGAGTTGTACCTCAATACGGTAGCAGCTACAACCCACGTCCCTGACACCATAGCTACAATACCGTGATCCAGTAAAATCCCACATCAATTTCTCAAGATTGAGGGAGTTTCGACCTCATTCATCGAAGCTATCAAGGCAGAAAAATTTTGGTGAGGGTGGGTTGGGTAGGGGCAGATGCTAAAGAACCTTAAGATAGGACTATAGTTGAGCTATTTTTGATACCAAATGATACTAAAGAAAGCCCAAACTATCACAAAAAAGCACAATTATTATTATTGAATTCGAAATGTTACAAACAAGGCTCTTGTGAATATGAAATAAGCGACAAAAAACATAAAACACACTCTAAGGGGTGGGAAGCGGCGCAACAGGTAGAAGAAGGGTTTGGCGAAGGCGGCAGCAGTAGAATGGGTTGGAAGGGAATCATCATTAACTGGATCTGGTTGAGTGGGCTGGGGCAGCTGTTGAAGGAGTGGGCACCGGCTGCTGCAGCAACTAGGGCTGTCAAAAAAAGCTTATCGCGAATAGCTCGTGTTCGGCTCATTAAGTAGCTTGTGTTTACCTCATTCATTAAGTAAACGAGCCAAATACGAACAAATTTTTTAAGCTTGCATTATAAACGAGTCAAACACGAACAACCCTTTGTTAGCTCGTGTTCGGTTTGTTTTAGCTCGAAACAAAAACATTATTTATATAATAATATATTATATATATTTATATCAAAATTTAAATCATAACTCATGTGCTCATGTGGTTATACGTCATCAATTGCACAGAGTTGTTGCAGCTCGAATCCATTATCCTACTTCTATTTTTTTCAATTATTTTTGGCGAGCCAATTTCGAGTCAAACAAGAATAAGATTATTTTAAGTCGAGTCAAACACGAGCACACCGTTCACGAGTTAATTTCGAACACGAGCCGATTTCAAACACAAGTAATTTCGAACGAGTCAAACACGAGCCAAGCTTGAGCTCACTCAAGCTCAGCTTGTTTACAGCCCTAGGAGCGACTGAAAGGGTTAGAAGCAGGTGGCGGCGGCATTTACTGAAGGGGAGATGCCTGGTGGTATGCCTGGAAGGTGGAGGTCAGTAAACTTATAGAGTACGGCGGGAGGGATGGCGAGTTGCTGGAAGATGGCAGAAAAAGAGAACCAACAGCAAGAAGGCGAGAGGGGCCTATACAGCTGTTGTGAGGTGGTTAGAGGTTCGAATGGAGCCGGGAAGGGACCGGAGGCATGTGCATTGGCCGGAAGGCAGCTTACAACTATTCGAAGGAGGATGGAGGTCTGGACGATGGCAGTAGATGGTTTGCAGCTATTCGAAGAAGGGGGGAGGCACTTTGGAAGGATAAACGTCTCGTTGGGGTCAAGTTATAGACAGAGCACCACCCGGACCCTTAGAGAAGATCACCACCTTATAAAAGTTACAGTCGGAGCACCTTCTTGTCATCGAGTACAGCCCTAGAGAGAAAGTACGCCTCAAAGGCAACTACTAAACTAGTAATCATCAAAAATCTCCTCACCATTGGCAAACACAACAAAATATAAAACATCCTAGCACAAAGAAAAAGGAAAGAATTAGAAATTTGGATAGAAATGAAAGGTGGTAGAAAAGATAAGCAATGAATAGGGAGAAATTGTAATTGTAAAGAAATGGAGATAGGAAAGGGATAGAAAAGGCACGCAATAGAATAGGAAGAAATTGGAATTGGAATTAGAATTGGATATAAATAGTAAAGGGGTAGAATATGATAGGAGGGGGAGGGAAGAGCTGGATCGCGTTACCATAGCAACTACAGTAACGCATCCACAACACTATAACAACTACAATATTGCAACTCGTTCAGATCTCACATCCGTCTCTCGAGATTGGGGGAGCTTCGATCTCATTCAACAAAGCTTTGAGACCAAAAATATTTTGTTGAGAGTGTCTTAGGTAGGGGCGGATGCTAGGGATCTCCAAGATAAGACTAGCTCTGATACAAAATGATACCAAAGTAAGCCCAAATCACTACAAGATACCACGATTATTATTACTGAATTCAAAAGGATAGAAACAAGACTCTTGTGAACATGAAAAAAAATGACAAAACATAATATAAAGAAGGTTTGTGGCTACTGGAAGCGGGACCAGAGTCTGCGAAAGAATAAATGTCTCGTCAAGGTCGAAATACAGTTAAAGTATCACCTGTATCGTTGGAGACAGTCACCACCTCGGACGAGTTACAGCCGGAGCACCTTCTCGTCGTCTGGTAAAGCCACCGGAAGGGAAGAATGCCTCAAAGATAGCAATTGAAATCAAAAATCATCAAAAATCTCATCACCCTATGCAAACACAGCATAATATAAAGAATCATAACACAATAACATTGGAAGAAATTTAAAATTAGGATAGAACTGGAAGTTGGTAGAAAATGTAGGAAATGAATAAGGAGGAATTGGAATTGGAAAGAAATAAAAATGGGAAAGGGGATAGCAAAGGCAAGCAATAGAATAGGAAGGAATTAGAATTGGATAGAAATAGGAAAGAAGAGGGGGGAAGGGGTGACGCAGTACTGTAGCAACTACAGTACCGTAACCCGATAAGCTCCTGAGTAACTTAAAAGGTGAGTCTATTCTATAGATTGATGTGAGATGGAGGCGGGATCGAGCGAATTCATAGAAAACGATTACTCTGATCAAGAACAACTTACCTAGGGAGTCGATTGATGTATATGAAAGCAGAAAGATAGATGGTGCGTGCAGACTTGTGCCTGCCATACCAGAGGGTGCGTAGGAAGAAGGGGGCACTAGTAGAAGCGTAGAACTTGTTGCTTGAACGAGCCAGCACATGAAGGCGCCAAAGAAGAAGAAGCAAAAGAAGGAAGGTCAACGCAAATTTTTCCTTTGACATGTGAAGCCTACAACTCTCGACCGAGTCATAGAAGAGGAAGAGGAGTTCTCTTGCGTGTGAGTAAGGGCTTTCAACCAAGCCCTTGTAGAAGAAGACGTGATTAAAGCTTTCGATTGGTATATTAAATGGGTAAGTTTTAATTTTTTTAATTAAATTATTTAATAAGCATAATATAGAGAGAAAGAGAGAATAGGGAACAATGAAGGAGCGGTGCTGGCGTTCTTCGCAACCTAGGGCTATCCCGTCAACATGATTGTGAGATCTCTCCATTTTCGTTCCATTTCGCATTTGCTTTCGTTTTTATCTAGTTTCTTCGCATTGAATTTGTGTGGGTGTGGCGATTTAGTATGGCTTTTTGAGTTTACCATGGATTTGTTGGTATTTTGGAGATATGTTTTTGTTTGCATGTGCTTTGATTTTCCTCCCTGTTTTTTTCGTGTATTCTTGCGTTGTGATTGTTATCGCATTGTTTTCTTTGTGGAGGTTTGGTTGGCTCTGTACTTTAAACAAGTTTCTTTTAGTTTTGAATTTTCTATGTTTAGCTGGTTTTTATGTATGAATTCTTTCTGTTGTGTAGTTGTTGGTCGGATTTAGTTGGTTTTTAGTTTTCTTGTGCAAGTTCGTTTTTTACTATCGTTTTCTTGCATTTTTTTTCATGTTCTTTGGTTTGTTGGTCTCGAATTTTGTTCGCTTCTTGCTTTGTGTGTTTTCCTTGCTAATTCCTTCATGTTTTGTAGCTTTGGTTTGGATCATCTTTCAATGTTTCGGTTTTACCAAGATTCAAGGTTTTGTTTGCTCTTTAGCCCCACACCCCCGCCCCCTTCTTTTTGTGTTGTTTGTTTTTTTGTTTCCTTCGCTCACGTTGTTAGTAGATTCTCTTTTACTGAGATTTTTTTTTTCGTGATCTTTGTTGGGTTGGGAGCTAGACATGGAACGACCGTCTTACACGTCGAGGTGAAGAGTAACTGGAGTTTGGAGACAATCTTCTGCGAGGGAATTTGTTTTCTCACAAGCGTACCATGGCTCACTATGTGGCAATGGTTGTCAACAGTTTGTGCGGAAGAGCGGTAGGAAGAATGGGAAGCCTGCTATCTTCCTCTCAAAAAATGACACAAATGTGCTATCAACATCTTGTAAGTATTCATTAGTTTGTAAATCCTTTTACGAGCATCCGAAAATGGAGGTCATTCGGGCAGCTAATCTTAAGTTGTTAAGGGAATGGAGGTCGATTTACTAGATGGTAGACAAATTCATATAATGTTGAATCGGAAAGAAGACGGCGCTAGAATTTTTGCTAAGATGTACATGTGAATCGAGAACAAATATGAAGATATTGAAGTGTTCTTTGGACTTCTATCCGCAGACTGAACCGCCAATTATGCCGATTTTGTTAGATTTTTGGATTTAAAGATTCATGTTAAATCATGAAATCCTTTTCTACATGTGAGCTATCTTTGGCCGACCGATGAAGTTTGATGCTCCAACTCACTCTAACGAGGCCCTCTGCAGCGAGAGTTCTAGTTGAGAGAGACATCACAAGTGCGGTTTCTGAAGAAATATAGATTGGTTCAGCGTATAACGGGTATTGACAGAAGATTGAGGTAGAGCAGAATCCTCATTACTGCAATAATTGTCCCATGTTTGGTCATGCGGAGAATTTAAAGTAAATGTGTCTAAGAATCACAGAAATTTAAATGAAGTTGTACAACAGCGTGAGGAGATTCATCCGGTAAATCCTGTACCTACTTCTAATCAATTATTACACGGCAATAGCGCGGTCAATGTAGACACCGGAACTTAATGTACAGCAGTTTGACAATGTCGGTTTGGAGAAATGTGTACATCTTGAGAAAGGAAGGAATATTTTGCTGAAGGAGACTGAGTAGGATGGGGAGGTTGTGAGGTATAAGGAGATGGAGAAGAGTAATGTGGGTGTGTAAATTGCGCAAGTGGAGCGAAACCTCATACAGGAGAGCTTTTTGTGGTAGGAACTTTATGGGAGAAACAACATCGTTGCATTTTACCTGCAGAGGCGATTTACTCGGGGGTTACTGATACCAAAGTGGGGAGCAAAAATGTTTTGGAGAAGTTAGAGGAGACGAGAACAGTTATTGAGAAGGAATGGAAGGAAAAAAAGAGGCAAATAAGAATTGAAATACATGGAAAGTAGCAATATTATTCAAGCAGAACATCAATCATTGTCTAATGGTCATAACAGGTGTGCCCCTTATAAAATCACTAAGAGAGGCAAATTCTCGAACTATGATTAATTTTACTGATTTGGAATATCAAGGGAATAGCGGACCGTTCTTCCCATGATAGGCTGAAACATTTAGTGAGGGTCTATAAACTCTGAGTATTTGCAATCCTGGAACCTTTAGTTGGTCCTAACAAGAATAAAATAGTGAATAAATTTATTGCTTTAATTTTGCTTCAATTCTAAATAATAATGAGTGACTTTTTTGGAAGAAAGAGCTGAATCTTCAAACCGTGGAAGATGATACACAGTTCCCGCATGTGAAGTTTGACCTAGATATATTCCAAGAATGGGCTACTTTTGTGTATGCAAGCACTTCTCCAAACATGAGATTGGAGTTATGGAACAAACTAAACTTTCTTGGGGAAAATATGAGCGAGAATTGGATTGTGGGTGGAGATTTCAACATGATCACATGTAATGTTGAGAAAAGATGAGGAAATTTAGTGGAAACCAATCTAAAATTCGAGTTAAATGAGGCCATCCAGGATGCAAAGCATTTTGATATGGGATTCGTTGGCTCAATAACTACATAAAAAAGGGGAAGAGTTTTTGAAAAGTTGGATAGAATTTTGGCTAATCAATGTTGATTATCAAATTTTCATCTAACGTTTTTCATTTGCCCAGTACTGGGTCTGATCATTGACCATTTCTGCAGAGTATTTCCATCATGGGGAAACCCAAACAAACAAATTTCATATTTCTCAATACTTGAATACATCATGGTGATTTCATCAACTATGTTAAATGAAATTGGGCGAAAGCGAAAGAGTGTAATGCATGGTATGTGATGTGATAATTGCATAAAAAAGTGTCTAACGCACTAAAGTAATGGAATTGGCAGGAATTTTGGGATGTGAATAAAAGGTGACTGAAGCGAAGGATGAGGTAACTCGGCTGGAGCTTATAGATGACGTAACTGAGCAGGTGAGTGGAGATTTAGACGAGCTCATTACAAACTGAAACTGGCAATAAAATGACAGGAGTTTCTCAAACAGAAATCAAGGAAAGTTCATTTTGCAGAGGGAGACAGAAGCTCACATTATTGGCATGCTTGCATCAAATATAAAAGAAGAATAAATGCAATTGTGAGAATTAAAAATGAGGATAATGGTTGGTTCACTATAAAGGACACAAGCAGGACTGGTGTTGCATACTTTGAAACCTTGTTTGGCGGTCGTGGTCAAACACAAAATATTGATATTGACATGTTACAGGATCAGGTACATTACAGCAGTGAGATAAAACTTACTGATATACCGATAAGGGTGAAATATGTGAAGCGATAAAAAGTATAGATGGCAGTAAAGCAACTTACCACATGGTTTCACAACTGATTTCTATAAGGTGATTTGGAACGTTATTAAAGACGAGGTAATCTCTGCAATACAAAGCTACTTTTGGGGCATGATATGTGCAATTATTTTTCCACATCCATTATGGTTCTCATACCGAAAGGCAAGGAGAAAACATCCTGGGAACATTACAGACCCATCTGCTTAACATCAATGTTATCTAAAGTAATCAGCAAAATTAGTGGCTAAAATGCAACCCCACCTATCTAAAGATAATAGAAACAAATCAATCTGCCTTCATAAAGGACAGAAGCATTACTGACAATATTTTATTGGCTCAAGACTAATAATTGATATAAATAGAAAATGCAGGGGTGGCAATTTAATCATAAAAATGGATTTGAAAAAAACATATGACACAATTAGTTGGGCATTCATTTTAAATGTGCTGAAAGGGAGAGGATTTCAGAAAGACTATTGTGATCTTATCAACAGAAGGCTAAAAGGTAACCACTATACTGTGCTTAAAAATGGGAACTTAAATGGTTACCTTTCTTTGGGCAGACGCGGAAAACAAGGTGATCCACTGTGTGCAACGATTTTTATACTTGATTTTGACATTTTTCAAGAATGGTTAGTGGTTTGCAAAGAAAATGTCGTGGAACTCGGTATCATGATAGAGCTCCTCTAATTAGCCACCTTGCACTGATGATGCAATATTATTTATCAATGCGAGAAATTATGTAGTGACAAAGGCACACAAACTTCTTTTAAAATTTTAAAAAGGATTCTGGTAAGTCTTTCAACAACAACAAATGTCAACTTTTTTTTTGGTAAAAATGTGAATATTCAAGTAAGAAGATAGGTGAACCAATATATTGGTTTCTCCATGATCAATTTACCTCTCAAATATTTAGGTAGTGAATCAACTTAAGGGATGGAAAAAACAAATCCAATTAGATGAGGTCGTTGGAAAATCAAGGGGGGAATTGGCGAGTGGACTAACTATTTCCTTTCTCTAGGGTTGAGTCACACTGTTGAAAAGTGTGTTAAATACTATCCATCTATATGTTTTACAACTGATGAAACTTAAATCGAGTACCCAATCAATGCTAGAAAAACATTTTAATAAATTCCTATAAGTTGGTGGTCAACAGAAGAAAATGTGGGCTTCCTGGAAAAAATTATGCAAACCTTTTCTTGCAGGGGGCTTGGGTTTCAAAGCTTTGAATAATATCGCTGAAATAAACTACATAAAATTGTGGCTTAACTTTAGAGAGTTAAAATCAATTTGGGCTCAATATATGTTTGCTAAATAATGTAAGGGAAAACACCCTTCTCTAGTGGAGGTTAGAAATGGCGATTCTAAAATTTGTAAATCATATGCTGATAAAACCATTGTTTAGAATCTTGGAGAATGCAATCTTTCATTTTGGAAGGATGACTGACATATGGAGGAACTAGATGACTTACAAATTGTGGGGCAAGTGGATGATTGTTGGGTTGGAAATAGTAGGAATATGGAGATGTTGAATGCACTTGTGGGGAATGATTTAGCAAGCAAAATCTCCAAGGTTCGAGTTGATAGGTCAAAAAAAGACAAAATGCTTACAAAACATAACCCAACATCTCTATAACAAAAGCTAACTATCAAAATTTAAATCATTAGGTGAAAGTGGATTGGGCTAAAAATGTATGGCGCAAATGGCTCTCTTTCTATGCCTTTCTTTATTTGGCGAGCTTATCATACTTTACTCCCTATTGATGACATCTTAAAATTAAAGGGGTTATGTATTCCATCTCAATGTATCCGCTGCAGAATGGAGGAGAAATATATGATAAATGTGGTTTTTTCTTGTGTGTATGCAGTTACGGTATGGAAACATATTGAGTCGAGGTTTGACTTGCAGGAACCGGATTTGGGGTGGCACTCTATGGATAAATGTATTGCTTCGTGGAATTTTGGAGTGAATACAAATCATTTTAGAAACTTGATACCTTATGTAATAATGTGGTTTATTTGGATGGCACACAACTCTAAAAACATGAAGATGTAACGGTTAAGAAGGAATGTGTAGCTGCTAATATAGTTGCTTATATATAAAATAATGATTTATGGCAATGTGGAAGCCAGTTTTATTGCAGGTGTTAGATTTTTACAAGAGAAATTCCAGGAGCTAAATGCGTGGGGAAGAAAAAAGGTATTAGGCAAATCATATAGAGGAAACCATGAAACCATGGATTAAGGTGAACATAGAGGGAAGCTGGTCAAATGGAAAAGCAGGTGTTGGTGGTGTTTTTAGAGATCATGCTCATAAATGTTTATACTTTTTTCTTTCTCCATTTTGGCTAATTGTGCTCTGGAAGGAAGTTTGGGCCGTCTTATTGGCGGATAAAGCTGCGACAAGTTTAAAATTGGAAATCATCCATGTGGAGTTAAAACTCTTTCAAGTTAATTAATATCTTAAAGGGTGTAAGACCCTCTCCTTGGTATGTTGCTTTCAATATCAATCGTATCCTCAATCTTACTCGTAATTTCAAGGTATTGTAGAGTTACATGCTAAGAGAGGGCAGTAGTGCAACTAACTGGCTAGCAAAAAGGGGTGTAAATTCGGATGTGAGCATAATAGATGTGCTCCCTCCCCAAGCTTTAAGAATCTTTTACAAAATCCCTTATTTAAGGGATTAATTGTGCAATTTGGCGCATGGTTAATAGGATTCTGACTGGTAATTGTGAAAATGGGTTGGTATATGGGGGGTTACCTGATATTGTATTGGATGGTTATGGCTGGTTCATGACAATGGAAACATTTATTTCTTTTTTATTGATCAGGTTTGATTACGGTTGGTTCTCTTGGTAGTAAAAGGGATAATCGCGACGCTGATGAGAATTCAGGGAGATCCTTTGCTCGCAACTTTTTAGTTATATGTTGCTTTCTTTTATTCTTACTTTGGTTAATAGATGAGGCTTTAATTACTTGTGATAATTGGACGAAGGAATTGAAAACTATTTCTTCAGTTTGGACGGCTCATTTAGACAAGTTGAACAATATGCTTGTTCGTTGGTGTTGTCTTTATGGGGTATACTTATACGTTTTGGAGCTTATTTTTTGAGTTTTGTATTTTGGGAGCTCACCTTTGCGTAGAGTTGTACTCTGGTTTGGTGGAACCCTATGAGCATGTAATGTAGTTTTCTTTTTCTAGTGGTTCCACCTACCTAAACTTGTAACTGATTTTTTGTGGCAATAAAATTATCTATGATTTTCTTAGCAAAAGAAGCCCTAGGGCCTATATTGATTTAACCGCTTTTAAATCAATATAGGCCCTAGGGCTTCTTTTGCTAATATATATATATATATATTAGCAAAAGAAGCCCTAGGGCCTATATTGATTTAAAAGCGGTTACAGAGGCTTGAGAAGAGGGCCCATGGAGTCCTTCCCCTTCGATATAATGTTATCAAAAAAGATCCAAAATATTCAAAAATTACAAAACAAACTCAAGAGCGAGAACGTGATACTCTCGCTCTGTTTCTTGGAGATCCATGGAGTAATCACTTTAATGCTACTCCATTGCCCTGAGTCACCGAGTTATCATCAAATAGGAGTGTAACCCCAGGCATCTTCTTCCCTCGAGAATGATAAACCTGCCAGTCTTCTCCATCATCTTCTTCTTCCACTTCTTCTTCTTCTACTTCCTCTACGTCTTCCTCTTTAGTAGAGTCCTGCTGATTCTTGCCGGTGGGTTCGACAATTGGTAGAGGAATTCTTCTTTTTCTGCTGAAAGTTTGGATGTATCTGTTAGAGCGGACGGCTGAAGTAGCCCCCTGGACGGCTTCCAGCTCAGGAAGAAGTGTCGCACTTCCAGCTTGTGCAGTAACCACTGTAGTCTCCGGAGTGGCAATTTGTATAACCGGCTGAGACTTCTCTCGAACGACGTATGTCAGCTAAGTTTAAACTTTTATCAAGCATCGGATGCTACTATATTCTCCCGAGTCGGAGTAGCGTCAACTCTATGTTGAGAGTTTCTCATATATATATATATATATATATATATATATATATATATATATATATATATATATATATATAACTTTATTATTTAAATGTTGAATTGAAGTGCATTTGAAATCAGAATTCAAGCTATAAAAGTTTCACATTTGGATCGACAAAAGGTGGCGGCAACAAATAATGATTAGGTTGTTATTAGGTATTTATTTATATTAAATGATATTGGTTATATCAATATGGATATTACAATTTTTTAATTATGGTTAGCTTTGTATGAATTTACAATATATATTTATAATATATTGAATGATAAATAAACGTGAATTATACGAACTCTATAAAATGCATGAATGCGTATGTTGACTGATAGAGTTCACCCCCCTATAGTAATAGTTATGCCTGTAAAATACCCATGCAGCTAAACTAAAAAATGATATTGATATTAGCATATCTCAATAGGTAAATTTTTAAATGGTACTCTTACAACAAATGTATATATAAAAAAATATTATACTGCACAATAGAAAATTTTAAGAACTCTGGATTGATTATTGTGATTATATGAACAACCAAATAATTAAATAATGATTTATTATTTTAAATGGCATGTGAATGTTTTCTATTTTAATATTGTTATTTAGATGTAAGAGTATTAATTGGCTTGTTGATAGTTCGTCATATTTTATATTAATATTTTTGTTTAAGCTTTGAACTAGAATTGAATGATAGAAAAGAATCTATAGAAGACCTAATCAATCAAGAGAGAGATAATTAAAATCATAAAGGCTTTACTTTTAAGTTTATTTAAATTTTAGTCATTAGAGGCTCTTTCAATTCAGATGATTTTTGTTAGTGATAGAAATTGCAATAAGATTAACCTTCGGATCAACTATTTATGTCTTGGTAATTATAAGCCTCTGAGTTGAGTCGTGACAAATACAACACTTGTAATGCAAGCAAAAAGTGTATAGCTCAAATCCATAACCCATCCGCGTCTTCACGACCAAAATTAACACTCATAAAGTAAAATATTCCATTATATTAATGATCATTTCCTTTTTACATACAATACAGTCATTCTGAACAAAGCCTTGTTCAGTCATTAGCTCATCAAACAACATTAACATAAATATCAAAATATTGAAATCAAATAAAATTGAAATATCGAAGAGTACCTACTACAGCAATTAAAACTTTTGAAGCCGGTTGCCTCTCACTGTTTCCGTTCAACATTTAATTTATGTACGTGGCGGCAGATTAACTACTAAAATTGAAACCATCAAAGATTAACTATTGCAATTAAAAGTTTTATTTAACCTAATTTGATTAAAGTAAAAAATACTCCCAAAACTAATAATGAAATATTTAGAAGAAGGAAATCAAAGAAAAAAGTCAAAGAAATGAAAAAAAGCTTAAGAACATAAATTCCATGAAAATTTTTTATCGCACGTGTATGTTAGTCGAAGGAACCCAGCATCCAACAATCACAGACAAAATTGAAGAGGAAATATGCGATTTGTTAAAGCATGTAACCATTCTTTAAATAACAGATGTTGATATTTATAAGCAAGTCAAGTATGAAGTCATATGTGAAACGACTTATCGTTCAACAAGTCCAATCCATTACATACTCAGCTCGCACGACATGATTATATCCCTACTCTAGAAGGAAACTCCAAACATAATTAATCCAAATGGTTAATCAACAAATGTGCAAATTTAAACAGAAATATATGATAAGTTACCTAGTCATAATTTAAGAGAGCACAGCCATTTCTTGATACAGGTGCAAGAGCATTAGGCACCGGTCCAGGTCATTGGTGCACCGGGCGGCTTCCTCAGGCCCTTTTATTCTTTTCCTTTTCTGGCATTTCCCTACGGGAACCTTCCTACTCTGTTATTTCCCATTGAAGTTTATTTAAGAGTTGTTTTCTAGAATTAGGATTAGTTTTGCTAGTGTTTTGGTTTCAGAATTCCTCTTGAAGTGTTCTCCTCTCCCTGCTAGGATTGTATCCAACGACGGGCGGAGCTTCAGCTGTATTCTGCTCCAAGGTGGTGTTATATCTTCCTCTATCCTCTTCTCCAATCCTTCTTCTCCCCTCCCCCCTAGTCGTGGGCCTCCCCACATCATCCAACTCCTCTGTTGCCACCTCCTCTTAGTCATAACCTATTGTCCAGCCCTCCCTACCACCTTCTAGCCACTAATTCCTATCCCCCCTGCTGAGGGTTTTGCTATCTAGCCCTCCCGATCACTCACCTGCATCTTGTCGGCCACCTACAATAGTTCTCCTTGTTGTCTGGCTCATTAACCCATTAACCAGCACCCTTTTTCACCCCACTCTACAGTTTTCTCTATCATCCCAATCTCCCAATCCCCAAAACAGCCACCAGCCACCAGCCACCAACCACCATTCCAGCCTACCCGACCGCCCTCAACCTTCCCCATCACACCTTGCCACCTTACCGAAGCAAACATCGCACTCAAATCTTCTCTTCCAATAGTAGTCGGAGATTGGTTTGTTATTGTATTTAATCTTTCCGTTTGTGTTGTGTTGTAACCCTAATTCAGTGCTAATAAATGTTTGTTTTCGTTTCCGCATATTTCCTAACTAGTTCCGGTATCATTTAGTATCAGAGCTAACCCAGCTCTAGCTCAATCGTAGGATTTCCTAGCATCTTCTATAAACCAAAAATTTTCTTTCCTATCATCAAATAACTTTTCTACTTCCACAAATCCCAAACCCTAACTATTCCACCAAAAAGATATAAGTCAGAGCCCACCCAGAAAAAGATACGACGAGATCTCTGTCGCCTTCAAAGGCTTGCAGAGATTGATGAGAAAACCCAAAAGGAGGTTACCCTTGTCCGAGATCTGGAGAGTCGAAAGGGAGAAAGAGATGAAAATATGAATCCCTTCTATAGGGAGAATTTTAGAGATAAAGAAGACGGGCCACGATGCTTCAGAATACAGTACTAGAAAAGGCCTTGAGAGGGGTATCTGCATCCCTTTCATAAGGAGGATTACAGAGAGCAGATATCATGTGGAGGGCACAGAAACTTCGACATCAAAGTTGATCAATCGGAATTTGAGGGAGGTATGGATCCAGAAGACTTTATTGATCAGCTCCAATCTATTGAACAGATCTTCGACTATAAGGAAAAGCAAGAGGATAAGAGGGGGTCAAATAAGCTGCCATCAAGTTGAAGAAAAGTGCATCGTAGTGGTGAGAAAAGTTATGGAAACATAGGAAAAGAGAAAACAACGATAAGTTTATCAGATGAGAGGAGATGAAAAAGATGATGCAGAGGAAATATCTCCCATCCTATTACCCTCGGGATAATTTTCTACGAACAACAGAGGGATATGTCGGTAGAGTCACGGAGCAATTTGCTAAATTGCAGATGGGGTGTGATATGGTAGAGCTAGAGGAGCACACCATAGCCCGTTATCTGGGAGGCCTAAAGCTAGCTATCAGCAATGTGGTATAGCTGCAGCCTTGTTCATCATTTAGGGATGTTCAAACTCTAGCCTAAAAATGGAAAGACATCTAAAGCAGAACAGACAGCAGTCATCCTTTAGGCAGCAATCATCAAGCAAACTGTCATCTATAGCTACCAGATTGAAAAGGTACTGTGGGAGAAACTAGCAACTCCCGAAAAGGGAATGGCATTCCCAATCAGAGCGGGAAGAAATAGAAGTGCAACTCCTCTGATACAGTACTGGCCAGGAAGTATTTTAGAACCCATGACCAAGGCCACATAGCCTCCAGTTATCCCACAAGCAAGGTAGACACACTCACGGATCAGGGCGCTGTGGAGAAGTTAGCAACGAAAAGACAGCTAACGACCAGGGAGAGGTGTATCAACTTCAACCAGATGAAGGAGAGGCGCTTATGATTCGACGAATCCTACAAAGTTATGAAACAAGAGATCCGCAGTAGCTTCACCACAATATATTCTACACCAATTGCACAGTAAACGGAAAGGTATGCAGTCTCATCATCAACAGTGGGAGCAGCAATAACGTGACATCGACACAGATGGTAGAGAAATTAGGACTCGCTACTCAGAAACATTCCCAGCCGTATTCACTGATGTGACTGAAGAAGAAAAATCGGGTCAGCATTGACCGAAGATGATTAGCAGAGTTCTCGATTGAGGGCTAACTGCAGGAACATGTGTGGTGTGGCGTGGTCCCTAAGGATGTCTGCTACTTTTTGTTGGTGAGACTGTGGCAGTTTGACAGGACTCAACACGACGAATTCAAGAACGCATAGTCCTTCAACAAGAATAAGAAACGCATCATCCTACTTCCTTCGACGGAGTCCGATAGCACAGGCACTCTTACTAGCAGAGCAGCATCGGTGAGACCAGTTTTGATGATGACGACGGATGATAGGACCGAGACACCAACACCAAACATGGGAAAGGACTCGATAGAGGGTATTTCAGGATATCACGGTTAACACTGTACCACTAGCTCCGCCAACGTACGGGGAGGTTCTGATTACCCCCAACTCAAATCTAGTTAAACAGACCGTGGATAACTCTTGGAGTATTCAATAGCAAAGGAGAGACATATACTCAATTTAGTTCAGAGCAGATTCCTGAAAGACTGGACTGATGTGAATGCTTGCTTGTAAGTTGAGAAAGACTCTCAGGCACCTGGGAGGCAGTGCAATCGCATGAGGGATATAGGTGCTGCTACGATTACAAGCGAGGAACCAGAAGCCTAGTTGAAACAAGTCAAAGCTCACCCAACCCCGAGAGACTAACATGGGTTAGGGAGTGTTCCTACGCGGGTGGGGAAACAACCAGCTGGCGGAACCGGCTGACACAAGGCACCAATCCAGGTCATTATCGAACCGGTTGGTTTCCTTAGGGGGCGGGACTTCCGAAACCCCCCTCTATTCCTTTCCTTCTCTATTATTTCCCTATGGGAACCTTCCTTCTCTGTCATTTCCTTATTAGTCTTTTTAAGTGTTGTTTTCAAGAATTATAATTAATTTTGCTTTTGTTTTGGTTTCAAAATTCCTCTTTGAGAGTTCTCCTCTCCTTGTTAGGGTTGTATCTGACGACATGGGGTGCTTCCGTTGTATCTTGCTCTATCCTCTTCCCTAATCCTCTTCCCTACTTCCCCCTAGTCATCGGCCTCCCCGCATCATCCAGCTCCTCTGCCACCACCTCCTCCTAGCTGTAACTTGCTATCCATCCCTCCCTACCACCTTCCAGTTGCCGGTTCCTATCCTCACTGACTGTCGTTGGTCTTGATGTCCAGCCCTCACGGCCATCCACTCGCATCCTGCAGGCCACCTAGAGCATTTCTCCTTATTGTTCGGCTCATTCCCCCATCAACCAGCACCCTTTTCAACCTCACTCTGTAGTTTTTCATGTTGCCCCACTCTGCCAATCCCCAACCACCAACCACCATTGCAGCCTCCTCGACCGCCCTCAATCTTCCCCCTTACACAAGGTCGCCTCACCAACGCGACCACCGCTCTCGAAGCTTCTCTTCCGGTCCTCGCCAGAGATTGGTTTGTTGTTGTATGTCCCCTTTCCGTCTGTGTCGTGTTATAGCCCTAATCCAGTGCTAATAAAAGTTTGCTTTTGTTTCTGTTAATTTCCTAACTAGTTCCGGTATCGGTTCTCCTAAGCACCTTATCACATGCATTCCTAAATTAACTTAGAATAAAATAATGAAAATCACCCAACCTGCCTGAATAAATTATTTTCTCAACGTTTTCACCTAGTATATAGTAGATTTTCATCAAATTTGTTCAGCTTGAAAATTTTAATTCCAACATATTTAATACTTTCTATTCATCAGGAAAATGAGTACATAAATGTTGTTTTCTGCAACGTAATCCAACAATCATCACAAACAAGCTTTCAAGGCCAATACAAAAGAAATCTCTAAAATCTACCATTAATTGTAGACAATATGTATTAAATTTCTGAAATAGTGTTGAATGCAAATAAAGCACAACGAGAAATGGACAAATGTCAAAACCTCTTTGGAAATTATACTTTATACGTGATAGAACTAATGTGTTGTAAAATGAGTATGCCTCACATTCAATTCCTTGAAGGCTCATTTAGAAAACCTTTACTGGTTTAGGCGGGTCATTACCGTAGAAGCAGGTCTAAACACCATGTAACGCCTACTCACATTAGCAAAAAAAAAAAAACAATATTGGCATAATTAGTAACATCTATTTGTGATTATGCCCATGCAAGTTACGCATGTGTATGCAGATGATGTATGAATAAACTAGACCTAGACTCATCAGGAAGTTCAAGAGGATTTACATGCTTTCCAAGTTGAAACCTCATATGATACCAAATGAGCTTACATAACTACGGACTTACTAATAGGTAAATTGTTAGCATACTCAACTTTATGCAATATCAAATCCCAACGAAAAGCATGCTCCTTAATTAAAAGCACAACTGGCCATCCGAACTAGTAATGATAACCTCAGTTTGTTCATCCAAATGTAGGTTATAAGTAGTTAAAAATTTTACCTGAGTTCCAATTGTTTAAAAGCGTTCATAAATAATATTTAAATTTAACATCCCGGTGGCACAATTAATTTAAGCAATCCATGCAATTTTATCACTTCATTAAAAAGCAATTTAACATTGTGTAAAGCATCAACAATTTTAAGACATGGAATAACTTGAACAATTTAAAGAAAAATATCTACCACTACGTATTTCCTCATAGTTCATAAAAATCCAAACACAAACTTCATGTTAACATTCTTGAAGCCATCCGCTTAAATAACAAGCAACAGTGTTTAAAATCCACTGTTTACTTAAAAATAAAAAAGCTCCGAGGAATGCAAAGATGTGTCCTCTCAAATAAATAGCCATCTTCAAGTATAGAATAATTGTTAAACATAGATGAGTTATAATTAAGTCCAATATATTCCACTAAAGGTATTAAAAATGACATTTATCTTTTATGTGATCAAAACTAGTCACTTAAACTTACAAAGCGTGCAAAATGAGAGCAACCATACAAAGCAACAACAAGCTTATTTCTAACTTCAACATTATGCTGAACTATAAAAGTGTACTGCAAAAACTCAATATGCTCGGTAGAGATCTACGTTCCAACTATTTTGTGACTTCAGGTACTATAGAACTTGATGATTAAAAAAAAACAAACTCTTCAAGCAATAAATAATGTCTCCAGTAAAAAAGGGAGTGCACAAGAACACAGTTTATCCTATCATAATTTGAATACTTCTAATTAACTTCGTTTAGCTTCTCACTAAATAAAGCAATTGAATTTTCCTCTCAACTTAACGCTCCAATATCCACACCAAATGCATAAAAAGAAACCAAAAGCACATTGTTAAAATTAGGCATGTTAAATATAGACGCATTTGTGAGTATACAATTATCTCAGTAAAAAAGCAATAAAAAAAAGTCGATTTAAACTGCCATTTCTCAAGATATTTTGTAATTGATGGTATCACAGTACTAAACTCTTCAATGACCCATTAATAAAAAACAATCAAGCAAAAAAACTCTAAATCTTACGAATTTAATAGGATTCATCAGTTATTTCTATAAACATGACAAAATCATCATACAACCATCACTAAACAAAAAAAATCTCAAAAAGATCACACATGGCACCACAAAATAACATTTCTTCATATTCGAATGTAATTTCACACCCAATAAACCTCAAAAAAATAATTAAAAAATATAGAAGATGATTATCTTGTGTCTTGTTAAGAATCAAAATATCATCAAAATATGAAACAATTATTTTTCAATGGAAGTTCACAATGCATGATTCATTATCTTTAAAAAAATTGGTATGTAAATCAAAAAGAGATCACGAGCTACTCAGATAACCTATTCTTCATTTAAATGCAATTCATATTATCGTCCTGTCTTATTCACTCTTGAAAACAACTACTCAAATTAAAAAAAAAAAAAAAAAAGATCATAGCACCATTCATCAATTCTAACATATCACCCAAGTGATGTATAAGAGCTAGTATATTTGGTGGTAATTTAACTCTCAAAAGGACACAATGGAGAAAAAGGATTCATGTGACAGCCCCATTTAGTGGGATAAAGGCTGATTTTTGTTGTTGCTTTACCATGTACAAGCATATGTCAACTACCAACTTTCTTAGGAAATAATTCAACAGAAATAGCGTAGACTCATATTTTTCCTAATAAATCCCTTCTCAAATAATTCATTAGCATGATTGTTAGTTTAACATATTTAGTAGGTTTAACAACAACCCTTCTTCAACTAACATTCAGCACATTAATGTTAGACCTACAAAAATAAATCACATCCAAATTATTTAACCACGTTATATCAAGAATAATATAACAAAAATCCATGAACAACAAATTAAGCCAGACTCTATCAGCACAAGTATTAAATTGAATAGAAACTAGACTCAATTGGGTCATAAAAATATCAACCTACCAATGTTGTCTCATATGGTTGTAAATGAGATTGACGTTTCAGATTCATGCAATCAACAGTCAACTTCAACACAACATTCATACCATCACCATCTATAATAAGCTCCAAGTTTTTTCTCCAGCTTAAAATAAATTTAAAAATTTCTAGTTCTTTTCCAATCAAATTCAACATTATCGTAGCCATAGTGCAATCCATAACATGATTGATGGTCCCTTCAAGATATTCAAGAGGATTAATGATAATGCGTGGAGCGACTGCAATATTTTACCACCTTCAAAGTCGCAAGTCTATCGCCGTACTACCACGATTCAAATATGTCCAATGAATAAAGTGAAGCCCCTCCAACCCAAAGAAAATGAGGTGGGTGTTGTCCATCCCAGACGGACATGAGACACAAAAGAGATGGGCTGTCCGGCTCTTTCCTGGGCCAGTTAAATAATCTCAGCTCCCAAAAGCTGGCTGGCCCCCATGAGTCCTTAATTACCTTAATTTGTAGAATTGAAGTTACTTTTTATTAAGATTTATAAATATGTTGTTTAGAACTTTATTTGCAACTTATGGTTTGACTTTTTAGTTCAATAAATTTGTCATAAGAAGTAATGTGTTATTTTCTCTTGGAGAGTGGTGTTCCTATAGTTTATTCTGAATAAAATAGTGGGTCCCCCTCAACATCCGTAGACTCCGACATCATAGTCGACAACCTTTCCTCTGGCTGCTTTCTTCGAAGACAGCAGCTATTACCCCTATATCGCCTTGAAATCTCGTTTTGTTTTCATTTTTCCCCATCTTTATCTCCTTGCAAACACCCGTACCTCATTTTTTGATACTTAACTCTGTATTGATGTCAGAGAGAAAGAAAAAGATGAGAAGAAAGAATAGCAGTGTTAGAGAGGGCGAGGTAGTCAAACAAAACCAATCAAACCACTGGGGTGGGACAGAGAAAGAGAGAGACAACGATGATGATTGGTTAGTCAGCAAGTTAGCAACCCCCTACCACATTCTAATCCAAGGTTCAGTTGAAAAGAGGGTAGAAACAGAAGTGAGGAAACACCGATTGCATTTTTCTTTTTTCAATAGAATCACAGAGCATAGTTGGCTGCACTAGGAATAATTTAAAAAAAAAAAAAACCATTCAAGATGAGCAGTTTTAGAATTCAACCGGAAGTATTATGGCGCTAAGTTTCATAAACATGAGGAACTTCCTTGGTTTTTTAGAATGTAGTCAATCTATCATCGCCTTAGAAAATACGGGTACCTTGCATGCAGTCTACCCTAAAATTTTATTTCCATTTCTACGCGAAAAGAAAAACAAAATGAGCTCTACAGGGTGAATGACAGACCAGGGATGATGTTCGTAAATGAGTAGTGCCCAGTTTCTGATGTGAAAGAAGTAGCAATGACATCGTCTGGAATAGACAGAAGCTCGATCTTAACATTTGAAGGTCCTCCATCTTTATTGGGGCAGCTGTTTCCACCAACAGCACCTAAAACTCTACCTGATAACATGAACCTGCAGACAAAAAGAATCCCAAAAATGAGAAAAAAGCATAAATTGAATATTATCATCAGCTTTATTCAACAAGTAATACCAGAAACACAAAATGATGTAAAAATAAAAGGTTTTCATTCTCTGAAGCAATAGCAAGAAGCCACGCACCCAGTAAGTTGGAAATTGACATCTGCATTTGAATTACAACCACTGTTATCTACAATCACAGGAACCTATAAAGAAATTTAGATATCAGAATATGATTAAAAATGAGAAGATAGTTTTTTATTTTATTTTTTTTCTTAAAAGCAACGAAGGTCATAGAAGAGCATATGAGAAATCAATACAATTATTAAATAGATTGAATACATCTCATGCTTGTTGAGAATTTAGTACATGAACCTCAGAACGTGAGGTGAGACTAGATCAAAACTTCACAAAATCATTTCCCTCTTTGTTTTTTTTTACTTTATTAATTCAATTTATGCATTGAAACATATGTTAACCGGGTAGATCTACCATCATTTCGATTATATTTTTCAAACTTCTTATGGCAAAATGTAAATCCTGCAAGTTTTTGGGATGCTTTCCTAGTGTCTCTCTCTTGTTCTTTCACAATAAATCGATCCTTATTTTTTCTCATTCAAGCAGTTCTTTGAATTATTTCATGTTGGATCTTTTAGGTTGGTAAGTGATTAATTATTAAAAACTAACGCCCTGTTTAGGATCACATTTTGTTTTCTATTTTTGGTTTTGTGTTCAGTCTGTTTTGTCTTTGTTTTATTTTCTATTTTAAATTTTTAGAAAACGCATTTGGTGTTTTTAGGATTCATGTGTTTTAGAAAATAAAAAATATAAAACATATTTGATCAGATATTTTATATTTTTTTAAAAGAAAAAAGCTATACGTTTTAAAGAAATGGTTAAACAAAATTGGCATTCAAATATATGTCACCTAAATTTCATCTTCTACATTTGGACCACCCTACTCTTTCTTATCACAAAAAATATCATCAGTTATATTTATTTAAATGTGTCAAAAACACAAGATATAAATACCCATCAAAAGCAAATCAATTATAATATATTATATCTCATATATATATATATATATATATATATATATATATATATATATATATATATATATATATATATATATATATATATAAATTGTAATAACTCCTAATTTGTTAATTAATTTGATTATTTAACATGTTGATTAATTTTTTGGTGAATCATTGAAAATATTTAATTAATGAATTATTTTATTAAGTTAAGGTTTTGTTAAATTGAAGTTTTGATTGATTTAAAATTTTATAGATTAATCAAAATTTCAATTAATTTAATTAAAGATTTAGTTACTTCATTAATTAGTATTTTAATTGAGTTGTTTAATGTTTTATTTAATTATTTATATATTTAATGATATGTTTACATAATTAAAGGTTTTAATTTTATTATTATTAACTTAATTTACGCTGAAAAATTCAACTACGTATATCTCGAACACGTTTGGGACACACTCAACTCCATATCGAATGTGTGCTTAACACAATTTCGGAAATTGGGACACGACAACAACAACAACAAGCCTTTATCCCATTATGTGAGTCAGATACATGAATCCTTTTTCTTGGCATTTAATGTGCCAAATCATCTAAGATGGCTCTCTCTACTCTTCTCTGTCACTAGAGCTACACCAACCGTGTCACGATTATATTCAGTTTGATCTCTAAGGGTCAAGCGACTCACCCACCTAAGCATTCTCATCTCAGCAACACATAACTTTGTTTTATACTTATCTTTGAATGGCCAACATTCAGCGCCATAGAGCATTGAAGGTCTCACCACCATCATATAAAATTTTCCTTTCAGTCTAAGCAGTAATTTTCTATCACACAATAGGCCCGATGCATTCCTCCACTTCAACCAACTAAATTGAACTCTACTAATAACATCCCCACCTATATCACCGTCACTTTGAACAACAGACCAGAGATCTAAAGCATTCAAACCTTTTAATGATCTTGATCACCCATAATTACAACTTTGCCACTAGAGCTACTACTACTAAATTACATTCCATGTATTCAGTTTTAGATCTACTCAAATGAAGGCCTTTAGATTCCAACTTAGACCTCCATAATTTATGTTTTTCCTAAATTCTTTCTCTAGTTTTATCAACAAGAATGATATCATCAGCGAAAATACACCAAGATACATCCTCCTGTAAATATATACAACAACAAACAAAACATTTATCCCAATTGTGGGGTGGGATACAAGAATCTTTTTTCTCCATTGCATCCTATTTAGTGTCATATTTTCATTTAATTCTAACAAATTAAGATCATTTTTTTATACAATATGACCAAGTCTTCCAAGGTTTACCTCTGTCTTTCTTAAAATAAGTCGAATTTAAAACATCTACTCTTCTAATTAGATCATCAGATGGTTCATATTTAATGTGACCAAACTATTCAAGACGACTCTATAAATTTTGTCCGTCACTGGAGCTACACCAACCCTATCACGGATATAATATTTTCGCAATTTGTCTCTAAGTGTAAAGTCAGTCTTACACCTAATCAATATCATCTCAGCAACACTTAGTATTATGCTTCTCTTTTAAAGGCCAACAGTCAACGCCATATAGCATTCAGGTCTCACCACCATCTTATAAGATTTTCCTTTTAGTCTAAGCGGTACTTTTCTATCACGCAATAGGCCCGGAGCATTCCTCCACTTCAACCAACCAGCTTGCATTCTACTAATAACATCCTCATCAATATTACCATTACTTTGAACAATAGATCCGAGATATCTAAAGCATTTACACCTAACAATTTGATTACCCATGGTTACATTTCCTTCACAAAAGCTACTACGAAAATTACATTCCATGTATCCAGTTTTAGTTCTACTCAAACGAAGGCATTTAGACTCCACGATAAACCTCCATAAATCAAGTTTTTTCTGAGTTTTTTCTCTCGACTTATCCACGAGAAGGATATCATCAACAAAAAGCATACACCAAGGTACATCCTCCTGTAAGTGTCGAGAAAGATCATCCATAACTAAAGCAAAAAGATATGGGCATAAAGCCGATCCCTGGTGTAAACCAACAGAAATAGAAAAATATTTAGTCAATCCTCCTTCTGTTCTAGATACTACAAATGGGCCCGACATATTCATATAGAAGTTAGCTCGAAGAGAGCACATTGCTCACTCAGAGACGTCGTCATAGCTAGTCTGATTCTTCAAGGAAGGATCAGAAAAGGTATGGAAAAACCCAAAGATGTATGGGGACTCGAAAGAGTATGGCCCAACCCAAGAATGGCAATATATGTTTCCTTTAGATGGAGAAAACCTGGGAGGTAGATAAATAAATCTCCAATCGCCAACTCAATTTTACAAAATAAGTGTCTAATAACATTTCGGTTCAAAGAAGGTCTAATGTTGAGTCTTACAACCTCGCCTTATGTGCAAGGCAACGAAATTTTCTCATGTGATGGATTATCTCCTATACACTCGATGGAAGTCTAGTGCTTACAACTCCATTGGTAAATATGCCTAAGAGTGCGACTTAAGTCTGTTCGATTAGTTAATGACAATGATTAATCATACAACCTAGCCTTATTGTAAATATCCCGAACGTCTTATGCAAATGTAAAGCCCAATAACTTTTCAAATGACATGATATTGGGTCCTAAGGACAAAAAATGGGGCATATTACATTGCAAGTGTAGATGCCAAATAATTGGGACTTATAACCTTAAGCGCAAGAAAGCCCTTGATATAGGTCTTAGTACTATGATATTTCAAAAGCCTAT
This sequence comes from Papilionanthe hookeriana x Papilionanthe teres, assembly GCA_022702705.1. Taxonomy (NCBI): domain Eukaryota; kingdom Viridiplantae; phylum Streptophyta; class Magnoliopsida; order Asparagales; family Orchidaceae; genus Papilionanthe; species Papilionanthe hookeriana x Papilionanthe teres. Next base: position 131,678,655 of record CM040421.1, on the reverse strand, counting down.
GTATAGGACTTATGATTGTGAATAGAGAGATTAACAATGAATCCTATAACCATTACCAATATGTGAGAAACCCAAAGTGAATATTCATTATAAACAGCAATAAAAGTTTAATGCAAATGCAATGCCAAACATCTTGGCAAGTATCGCATCATCAAATCATGGAGCACACTACTTAAAATATGTCACATACATTAGTGTAGGCATTCAACAACTCCACTAAGGGTATCAATGTTAGGAGACCTCTTATGACTCCCCATCAAGAAAATGGGCGAGTTTGGTTTATTGCCTGTTCATGTTATCTTTGAAAATTTGTTAGTTGGGATGATTTCAATAGAGATCAACTCATGCTTGTTTCATGTTAATATATAATTGAATATGATGTATGTTTAAATTCATGTGCATGTCATCAAGACTTTGCTACGGAGAATTTGCTAGAAAATTTGGCAATGCTTCCTCATCAGCCCTAAAGAGGCGGAAACAATAAAGCATGTTAAATCATCCCATCACAGCCAAAAGGTGTGTTTGATGCAATAAACGAGATTTGATGCTTGCAATTTTTATGTTTATCCTACCACGCTAAAACAGTTATATACGAGCAGTGCATAAAACCAAGAGTATGCTTGTATTGTCGCCATAACTAAAGCTTAGTCTAGGTCTAAGATAGCTAAACAAAATCAAAGTTTATAAAATTAGATTACAATGAGAAGAAGTGTTTGATAGAGGATACAGTGATGAAGTGTGTGTCAGAGGATATAGAGATGAATTGTTTATTAGAGGATGCAGACATGAAGTATATGTTCGGGAATACAGACGGAGATGAAGTGCTTATTGATGGATATAGAGGCTCCGGAGTGAAAGTTGACATTCTGGATTTTGAAGGAAGAATGAATCTGGATAATTTAAAAGAATGGTTGCAGACCGTTGATAATATCTTTGAATACAAGAAGGTGCCAGATGATCGAAAAGTTAAACAAGCTACTATCAAGCTGAAGAACAGCATCTTGTTGTGGTTGGAGAACCGGAAGAGAGAGAAATAGAGAAGGAATGAGCAAGATTATTACTTCGGAGAAGATGAAGAGAGAATTGTAGCGACAATGCCTAACCCCACACTCCCATCAGGAACATTTTTTTAGGCTCCACTACGTACAGCAGAGGCATCTATCAATGGAGGTGTACACAATAGAGTTTATGCAATTTAAGCTGAAATGCGATCTGACAGAGTCAGAGGAGCACATGATAGCCAGGTACTTGAGAGGCTGAAGCTCGGCACTGATATCATGATTCAACTATAGCCATACTAGTCTTTGAGTGACGTTCAGACCCTGGCACTGAAGGTAGAGAGACAGCAAAAGAACAACAAGCATCCATCGGCAGTTAGGTAACCACCCGCAATTGGAGACATTAGTAGAAGCACTCCATAAGGAGTAATGAAAAATGTTTAGGACAAGAATAGAGCCACTTAAGAGTTAGAAGAAGCTTGAGAAGAGTAGCACGCCCACTAGAGTCCTAGCCAGAAAATACTTTAGATGTCATGGATATGGGCACATTGCCTTCAGTTGCCCTACAAGCCGAATTTGTCCATCATCGAGCAAAGGGCGGTAGAGGAAGGTAGCGACGAAGCGAAAATTGAAGAAAAGTGTGAGGAGTACAAACTTCCACGAGATAAGGGGGAGATGTTTGTGGTTTGACAGGTCCTACAGACAAAGGTTAAACCCCTTGCAGCCAACCGCAGCCCCCTTCCCCTCCTAGTCTACAACCAACCACATAACCACCCCCCTGGCATCCAATTTGCTAAACCAACCACCACCCCTTTCATTAAACTTTAGTTGAGTTTGCTTGTGTCTGTCGTTGTAATTTCCATTCAAGTAAGTTTGGTTGTAACCATAGATTTTCTTTCAATAGTAATATTTATTTTCTTATTATTATTAGGGTTAACACTGGTATCACCCACGCATACGATAAAGATGAAGTGTCTCCCTAAAATATAAATCTGCAACACATAAAGCATAGATCATCTTATAGCAAGATGCAAAATGTGACATTTTAGAGAAGGGGCTCACTATTATTATAACTAAATCCTTATTTTGTTGGATTCAATGAATTCTCATAATGAGGTCCATGTTCAAATCTGCCCAAAAATAATTATGAATCAGTTAACATATAGAGGTATGCAATATGCCCCTAGGTCTTAACTATATGACATCCAACACAGACTAACATGCCTCCCAGTCCATAACAATTTAAGTAAAAATTCCCTTCCAACAACAAAATTTTTAATTTTGCCGAAATGCACAATCCGACATTCTAGTTAAATAATGTTCTTGAGCGAACTCTTAGTAGTACAGTTTATTCTTATATAACAAATTTCATCTACTTCATGGCACTGGTCATACGGTCTATCTTGACAACCAACCCAAATCCCCTAAAAATCCTTATTAGTGGCATATATATCCTTTAACATTTAAAGTTCAACTACCTTCAATTGTATGGTAGTGATAAGCAAGTGACCACAACTCAGTGTATATACTGCTTTGTTCTAACTCCCTATTATGTGGTTCAGCACAAAATAGAATGAAGATAGAAACTCCACCCATGAGTTATGTCTATCTTTTAGCTTGCTCTAAGCATTCAGGAATCTCAAGGTTTCATAATCAATGCAAAGGGTGAGCTCTATAGCTATTAGGGGTGCGCAATGTTTGGTCAAAACCCAATTGAATTGAACATTTTTAGTTTCAAAAAGGTATTTTGATTTTTTGTTTTTAAAAACTTAATATTTGATTTTAAGTTATTAGTTTGGTTTTAATTTTCATTTAACCAAACAAATAAAAAAAACCAAATTTAATTAAAACTTTTTATTCCATTTTAAATTGAAAAAATCAAAATTTACATTATATGCAATATTTGATTGAAATAAATAGATGAGTCATGAAAGTCAATTGTTATTATACATATAATATATGTATTTTGTCATGTTTGTTCATAATAGAGTCCAACTAACAATTAAATTTTGATTTGTTCATAATCAAAATCATTTAAACTGAATTAAATTTTGCGTTTAGTTGATTCGATTTTATCAAAATTTTGAATAGTTTGGTTTTTCAGATTTTTTTTATTTCAGCTACAATCAATTTGACTAATGTGAAAATTGATCTGTCAAAAAAAAACCAAATGCTCACCCCTACTTGCCAATAAATAGTGAATTCAATGATTGATAGCAAAGGTGTCAAAAATTGACCCAACACAACAACAAAACTCAAACTCAACTCAAAAAATCTGAGTTAGGTTTGACCAAAATATATTTTTTGAGTTGGGTTCGAGTAAGATAATTCAACTCGTTTATTATTCAGGTCGAGTTCGGGTTGAAACCCGAAAACCCGAAAACCTAAATATGACTCGAATAAGCATGAAAGTTTGGATCGAGTTCTGGTTAGCAGCTCAAGCTCAGGTTTGGGTCAGAGTTTTTGACCCGTTTATTATTTAGGTCGGGTTTGGGTTAACCTATTCAGGTCGGGTCATTGTCGGGTTGGACCCCAACCTGAACCGCTGACCCGAATTAACCTCTAATTGATAGCACTCACAATAATTAAAAAATTTTAATAGAGTATTTTCTCCATGAACTATTCAACTTTTTACTGAAAAAAATAATGTGCCCCCATTGAATCAGCATAACTCTAATTCTCCATTGGAGGTGTCACACTCCGTCTCAAACGCATAATTAAAATCTAAAACAGCTAAGATCAAGACCCAAGTAACACGTCTCTTCAAAGCTTCAACGTTTGTCATGGCGTCATTAGACCAAGTTAACCTATTTGACTTCAGAAGCTCCATTAAGAGCACTGCTATATGGTTGAAATTCCTAATAAATAGTTATCTTATGAAACTAGCATACCAGAGTAAATCAAAGTGGCTTGGGTCATACCATAATAACCTCAATCTTTATGTAATTCATTTTAATACCAATAGCTGAAATAATATACCTTAAGAAGCACATTTGTAGTATAAAAAATTGACACTGCTTTCGGTGACTAAATAACTGCTTGGTACGAAAAAAAATTCCAAAAATATACTGCAAATGCTCCTCTAAACAATTGTAAACTAAATGCCAACAAAGTACACAACCATGAAATTTCTAATGAATGCTCAAAAAATTAGGTTCAACGGCTACTTGAAAGTGATTGGTGTTGGATAGGCAAAGAACATGATTGTCCGCTCAGATAAGCCATCTCGTGTCTTGAAAGTTATCTTTCACTCATCTCTTAGTCTTATCTTGATGTAGTAATAAACACTGAACAATTTGAACTTGAAGAAGAAACTGGCTCCATAAAATTGATCTATCAAATCATCCAGCCATGGGATAGAAAATTGATACTTAATGGTGATTTTATTCACAGCCCTACTATCAATGCAAATGTGTTAAGAATAATCCTTCTTCAGCACAATCAGCGTTGGAACTGCATATGGACTAGTACTATTACAAACCAAGCCTCTAATTATCAAATCTATAACCTCCCTTTGCAACTCCTAATATTTGGTTGGGTGCATCTGATAAGCATATCAATTTGGAAGAACATACCCTATCTCACTCATATAATTCATCTCGTCTTGAAAGCTATCTTTCACTCGTATCTTGGTCTTATCCTGATTTGGTAATAAAAGTTGCGCAAATCGATCTTGAAGAATATATTGGGTCCATATAATTGATCTAGTAAAGCCATGGACTAGAAAATTGATATTTAATGGCAATTTTATTCACAACCTACTATCCGTGCACATGCATTAAGGATTATCCTTCTTCGGCACAATCAGCAATGGAACTACATATGGACTAATAACCTCACAAATCAAGCCTCTAATTATCAAATCTATAACCTGTTTCTACAACTCCTAATATCCGGTTGATCGCATCTGATAGGCAGATCAGTTTGGAAGAAGAAACCCTAGAAATGAAATCTATTGACCGTTAAATATTCTTCAACAGTGATAACCCAAGAGTTAAATTGTTAATCATAAAATCTTGAAAATCTTTTAGTAAAGGCTTCACTATATCTGATATGAACTCTTTGGACTCACTACATTATAGAATCAACTATGCTAATTTTAATGGCACTTCTCTCAAGGCCCACAAAATGGTAGCTCAAGGCACTATCCTTTTAAACTTTGTATGAATGTCCATTATCTCGATCTATATCAAAGATAAGAGTGTGATGCGCTTACCATCCTTGGTGAAGCAATAGGTGCTTTTGTAGTCGTCATGATGTTTATACATGTTGTACTGCTAAAGGCAACCCAATTGATATACAAGTATTCATTGGTCCAAATTCTGGAACGTGTCTACGGTAAAGAACTCCACTAGGTATCTCCTGTGAACTGTGGTCTCATTTTCTTTCTTCAACCAATGCAGTGAATATCTTCTACTTGATAAGACTTGGTTTATCTATTATTTGGATAGATTCACATTCTTACAACTACATCCATCAACGATAATCATCGTAACTTTCTTTTCATATTATAATGGGTGTGAAATATGTTGTGGTCAAGCCCCTATCACATGGGCTCAATTTAAAGAATCCGTCGAACCCCTAACATCACCCACTTGATAACAGGAAACTACTACTCTCTAACCACCTCATTTTCTCATGTGTACATAGTGTTAGTGTTCACTTCTTCCACATCTCCATCCTCAGTGAAAGAGACCACTCTCCGGTTTGGGCATTTAGATGTTATATGCCCAAAACCATAACAATTAAGCACTTCCAAGCTAAGGACTTCGGGTTGCTAATGCCCCCCATCTTTTTCTCATCCTGGGCTAGTTTCTCCTCAAAAGGGACCAGCTTGGGTGCACTAATGGGTGTACTATTGTTGTTAAATCTTAAAGCCAAGCTCAATCTCTAAGATGTGCCAGTCGTTGATGACGATGTTACTTCACTGTTAAATCTAAGGTTTGTAAATCGAGTAGGGATCAACAAGACTACAGCTAGCCCTCCAAGGTATCTCCTTTGGTTTCACCAACTGACACGTCAACACAAGCCGATCAAATTTGATTGCGTACTCCACAGAAGAATCTCTCTGGTGTAAATTGTGAGGTTTTAGAAACATGTCCAGCTAATAATGCAAGAAAATGTATTTACACTGAATCTCTCTTTTAATCTTAAGTTATGTGATGATCTTACTTCTTTCTCCTGTAATTAAAAATGCTTCAGATTCTACAAGAAAGCATTCTTCATGAGTTTGATGCCTACCAAATTGACATACTTAATTGGGGACCATCTTTGTACTCAAAAAATTATTTCACTATTTGGAGTCACTCAATGAATTCATTCAAATTCAAGTGTTTTATGTATCAAGTCAGACTTTAACCTAACGTCTTTATTTTTTCTATGATATTCAATGACAGCTCATTGAAATATGAAAATCTTCATCACTGAAAATTTTCTAATGGAAGGAGTTAAATTTCTCTTCTCAATCCAGTGAATCATCATTATGACTATGGGCAAGCTCTCCGAGTTGCCTCTTCTCAAATACAATAAGTCTTTGTTGCAATTTGAGGATGTCGCTTTAGATATCTTCGAATTGAAGTTCCTAAATACCTCCTTGAATGATTTTCCTTGACAGCACGATGTCTCTTTCTCTCAAATAGGATTCTAAGCAAAATAATATGGTGTGAGAGGGTGAGGATAGATAAATTAGGTAATGTCGATTAAGGTTTAAAAGTCAGGAAAATAAATCCTTAAAATTTCAGATTTTAGGAGATTTTCATAACTGAAAACTTTCTGATGGAAGGGTTAATTTTCTCCTCTCGATCCGGCAAATCACCATTATAGTTATGGGTGACCTCTCCAAGTTGTCTCCTCTCAAATACAGCAAGTCTTTGTTGTGGTTGGAGGATCTCACTTTAGATATCTTTTATTATAAGTTCTTAAATACCTTTTTGTATATTTTTCCTTGACGGAATGATGTTACTTGTCTCTCGAATAGGGTTTTGACCAAAAGAAGAAGGTAGTTTTATGTGGCCGAAAGGTGAGAGAGTGAATAGATAAATTAGGCAATAGGTAATATAGATTTAGGTTTGGAATGGGGAAAATAAATCTCTAAAGTTTCAGATTTGTCATGCTCTACAGCAAATGGCATTGATATAAGATTGTTAGACGACGTAGGAAGATCAAGTGATAAGAGAGTTATAAGGGGACAAAGTGGAAACTGGAGGCGATAGAGAAAGAATCGACGAAACCGATGGTGGTCGGATAGTAACTACAGTGGGCTAGCAATGAGAATTGGCGGCATTGGAGGGTCGTCGAACGTCCAGAAGAGATCACCACCCAAATCAAATAAGATTACAATCACACCACCTAAGAAAGATCAAGGATACAGCACTCAAGCAAAGAAAAATTAGAGAAAATAATCTCTGTGAAAAAAATCAAAGCAAACCAATCCCAAATCAATCTGTAACAATTATCTAAATAAAAGTCAAGCAAAATAAGCTAAGGGTAGTGCTAATTTAGGAAAAAGGAGCTAAAAGAGCTGACTTACAACCCTAGAAAGTTGGAACATGAACCGAAAGCAAATAAACTAGACTTTCCAGTTTACGGAATTCCTAACCCTATGTCCCACGTCCTACATTCCACATCATGAATAAGCATTGAACTATCAGAGAGGATGATATGATGGTCTTAGTCTAAACCACCCGTGGTTTACTTGATATGCAACCTAAAAGTACATTTCTTGATTGAACTTTAACACACTGGGACCCATCTAATTACTAACTAAATGAGCATATATTAAATCATTCATATGTAATACATTGTAATCAAAAACTCCAACTTTAGGTTTGAATGAAGGCCCGACCGGATTCATACAGAAACTCAATCATGCTAAAGTTTGTAAAAGGACCAACACTAAAATCTATTTGGAAAGAAGATTGGACTCTCTTGAGATGATGCACTAGAGCCTCCATATTTATTTTATATATATATGACTGGACTAATGAGCTTGCTTTTGGGCAGATGAACAGAATGTCAGCATGCTTTTATTATTTACTTGAATTAAGTTCAATCAAACTCATGCAAACTTATTCAATTATAATTTAACTTATTCTAAAACTTATCAATCAAAAAAATTAAACATGACTTTCATTTTTTTTATTTAGAATTCATGAAATAAAAAATTAATTACTCATTTTATTATTAAAAGATTTGTAAAACCTTGAAAATAAGAATATTATTAGATATTTTATATTTTATCTATATTTATCATTTATTTTCGTTTTTGTTAGTTTCCTACTTGAAGACTAATGAAATATTATTTAAATACCCATTGACGCAAGAAAAAAAACACAAGTTTCTTCCTCCAAGAACCAATTCTAAACTCTTTGTTCAAGAACCAATCGTAAACTCTCTGCTCAAACCTTCCCTCCTTCATCATTCCATAAGTTCTCATACCCTTTCCAACAGTCCAATAGGTCTCTTACGCCCCATTAAGTTCATAGCCCTCTAGGAAAATCATAGTGACCACATTGTCCTTCTATAGCAATTGTCAGCAGCCAAAACTCCTAAAAAACCCTTTAAATAAGGATATTAAAACCTTCACTAGCCTCTCCTTGTTTATAGGAGTGGTGATTGATTGATAGACATCTACAAGAGCGGCAAGGATTGGATTCCGACTCCGCGAAGGGCAAGAAGCTCGAGGAAAAAAATAAGACCTTAAAAACAATAAATCTCTCTTATAGTAGCTCTAAAATTGCATGAATTTTGCAATTAGGATCCAGTTTAACAGACATACTTTTATATCGTTATTTTATAGCCCTTCTAAATTGTGCTACATATATTGGAGATGTTGAAATAACTTAAATAAAGATCCTCATAACGATGGTATTTACAATACATGCAAAATTTTTTATATAAAGATATCACAATAAGGATGACTTTTATCTTAAAAAAGTGTTTTCAACAACTTACTTTATCAGGCTCCCATGACCATCCATCCGGACCCTTGACTTTGACAATAAATGAACCCTATGCACAAACAAAATATTAGAAACAACACGAGTAAAACAATAAACAACAGTCAAAATGATAGATGGAGGATCAAAGAAAAAAAAAAAAAAAAACTTTTACAAAACTAAAAAACAAAATTGGTCCATTAGACCTTGAGAACTTTCTAATCAAATACTTGATTGGAAAGGGGTCTCAAAACCACAAAAAATGCGAATTTTCTTTTCTCTGGTATGCCGTACCCTATCATAATAAATTAGCAGTTATATCAAAAACAAGAAAATAATCACAATGTACCCATTTCTTTGCTTGAAAACATCTACTTGGAACTTAGCAAGTGAAGGAGCACTATGAGGCAAAAAACAAATAGTGGTAAGAAACATGATTTATAATGGATTTAAGGATGATAAATGATTTTGTTTCTCTTGGATTCAAAAACATATGAGGATAAAGATATTAACAAATTTAGGCTCTTCTACTCTAGAATTCGATGACAGAAGGCATTCAGGTTATGATAATAAACTTGTTCAAAGAAATTACATATTAAGATAATCAAAAGAATTTGTTATAGCATTAGCTTGTAACTTCAACGTACGTTTTATGTACAAGACATCAGCAAGCCATAAAAGGGTTTAAATGAACTGTACACTTGTACCAGTAATGAATGTTATACATGATACAAGTGCTGCAAGTACTAAAACAAAGTATCACTAAAAATTTATCAATCAAGATACTTTGTCTTTTACTAAGCTTCATGCATAAAGAACAGTAAAAATTTCTTGCTCAATAGAGGCATGGGAGTCATTCAACCGTTTGAAGAACTGGCACAATCTAAAGTAAAACTAAAGAATCTATCCCTAAGATTCTAGATAATTATACTAAGAAAAACAGATGATACATAAAAAGCCTCATTTAAATCATGCACCAACAATTGTTTATTGTCAAATATATGGTACCACCCAACATGTCAGAATGAGAAAAATTAAGAGCATCATAGATGATCATTTAATATATTCAAGGTTATAGAAATGCTAGCATTATGTTCAGGTAAAATCTATAGAAGGCGGTTTGAGATCCCATGAAAAACCTTAATAGAATATTTATGAGTTCTTAGAAAAGTGAAAACGAGGAAGGAAAAGGAAAACCTTGTCATAAACTGGAATAAAATAGTAACCATTCGGGGCACATTGTGTCCTGTCCTTCACCAGCCCATCAATTGTTTGAAGTTCAACCTAAAAGGAAAACAAATGGTAATTTTTTGAACATTTAAAAATATTTAATGAATAAATAGCAAGCTTCAGAAGATATGAGAGAAAAGAAAATTGTAATACCAAGTAATTATAAAAAATTTAAATTATCGATGGCCTCACACACATATGCAGAAAGTAAATTATGATTAATTTGGAGTTCTGATTTTTATTTAATTCTACTCTATTAATCATGTCTATGAAGGTGATGCAAGATAAAGCTTGGCATAAATCATGCAATCTTAGAACTTGCTGTCATCAGTCCATTGGAATGGAGTTTCAATTGGTAAAAATTGCTATCAATGATATTAGAAAGGATTTCAATTATCAGTCAAAGGTTGCAATCCAACTGTATGAAGTTGGCAAAAGTAACATACTGAAGAAACAGTGGCCACAACAATTTTAAAAATACAGTTATAAAAAATCTCACTCAAAAAAGGGGCGTTGCTTCCACAAGCCGAAATCTATATCAGAAAACGAGTCTCTTTAAGCAACAGAAAAGCCCAAATACTAAATAGATCTAATGGGACTAATAGATCAAGCCCACCAACCATGCATTCAATGGCCTGGTGTTTACTAGACCAAATGTAAATGTTAGCCATATCTTTGGAAGTAACAAGCTACTGAGATTCTTGTAGCCCAGAAGGACCACACGAGTACCTTTGAAATAACAATACTAGCTATTTTAAAAATACAGTTATAAAAATCTCACTCAAAAAGTGGTGTTGCTATGTATATCGGAAAATGAAACTCTTTAAGCAATAGAAAAGCCCAAACACTAAATAAATCTAATGATCCTAATAGATCGAACCCACCAGCTATGCGATCAATGGCCTGGTGTTGACCAATGTACGTGTTAGCCATATCTTTGGAAGTGACAAGCTATTGAAATTCTTGTCGTCCAAAAGGACCTCACAAGTACCTATGAAATACATCAGCATTTATGTGAGTTACTCTAAAAGCTCGCCAAGCTCAAGTCTTCAAGTGAGCTCCTCAACTCGAGCTCGCTCGCATTTCTTGAATACTCCTACCAAACTTGTTGATAGCTAACTAGCTACAACACCATGCTCAATGAATAGTTCTTTGAGACAAGAGGAAGAGAGCTCCAGTCCATTGGTATATATATAATCATTTATTAGCGGCGTGATAACCATGCCAAAGATCTCAACGACGAGTCCACTCAAGCTCCGTACTGTATAGCCTATGACGTAGCTTTTTATTTTATTTCTCAAACCTCTGCGCAGGTGATATGTCTTTTAGCATGCTTAATTTCCTTCACTTTTTGTACTTTTTATGAATGAAATTGCACTTTTAAAAGTAATTATATATTTTTATTGCAAGTATAACAAGTATGACAATTGGAATGAATTGGAGCGGAAATGGAGTGAAACAGAGGCAATTGGAGCAAATGAGGCTGCAAGCAGATTAGGGCCTAGGCGCCACTTTCTGGGCGCCAAGGCGCTGCGCATAGCGCCTTGGCGCTGCAGACGGTTGCCTAGGAGCAAAAGTTATCCCAGCAACCCGAGAAGGCGGTGCCTAGGCGCCGTAGACTGGGCGTCTAAGCGCCAGAACGGTCCGGGGCAGTTTCTACAATTGGTGATGTACGAATTTGGAAGTTGAGAAGCGGAGAAAGCAATTTAAACAAAGGGAGGACCATTTGGGAAGGTAAGTCTTGGAGAAAGGCTAAAAGTGGAGAAAATGAGTTTAGAGTAAGGTTTTACATTTTTCTACATCCTTAGAGAAAATTGAGAGAATATTGTAAGGGATTATTGTTAGCAGCGCAATGAGCATTTGGAGATCAATTGGGAAGGAGTTCTCAATTCTTTAGTGTTTCATTCAACATTGCCTTGTATTAGTTGTGAAAACATTTTGTATGAATTTGCTTTATTATGCATTGTAGTGTTTTTTTCGTGCACTGTAAGTAAATCATTAATACATTTCTCTTGTGGTGAATTAGTAACATGTGTAGAGTATTTGGTTACATTTACAATAAGTTTTTATTCATTAAAGTGATGGTTTTACATTATACTTAATTTACTTATCATTTTGGCCTGGTGATATGTTAAATTTGTTGTAAACCCATGAAGACTCAAGAGAGTTATGGCTTCAACAACTACGAGAAACTACATTACACTATTGGGTAAAGGAAAAGTAGTCCATAGAAGCAATGCAAATATATAGAGAAATGCGTTTTGTTGTGTTCGAATTGGGGTTTCTAGGGTGACAGGCAGAAACACTAACCAAGTTTGAACTAAACTTTTTTATGCACTCGAAAGAGGGTAAAGAAGAAAATTTCTCCTATTTGTCACTAACTACAATCTAAATTCTAAATATTTCATTCCTACACACATTACTTATTTCTTCGCAAGGGAAAAGTACTTTTGATATCTTAATCTTTCTCGACTTAATTAGCTTTAGTAGAATTAACCTAAGCGTAAATCAATAGGTTTAGTAATAATTTACTAGGATTTACAAGCACTACTTGGATCGACTATACTTCCAAGCTAAGACTCATTTTAGTAGGCTAGATCTTTTCTTAAACTTAAATAAATCGATAATCCGGACTCAATAATCTGATATTACTTAAATGGTACGTAGACTTACGTAAAATCCTTAGTGTGTTGTGTTAAGTTATTGTAAAACTTGAGTTTTAAAATTTATAATACATATTTAAGATTTCAAATATTTCATCAAAAAGCACTAGGGTAAACCAAGAGGTCGGTCAAGTTTTTGGCGTCGTTGTCGGGGAAGTGTGACGGTTTAATTGACTTAGAAAAATTTTAGTTGAATTAATCAGACATAGATTTGGAAAATCATATAGTAGTTTCTTTGTGTAAGTGTTTGTTTGTGTGTTTAAGGTAGTGAAAATCATTTTAAAAAAAATTATTATATTTGAGCGTTTGTTTAGTGTGTTTTAGTGAAATTTACTCGTTGAACTTTTAATTGTGTATGTGTAGCACATGATCTTCAGGACATGTACACCACAATTCAAAACTAGAGAGAATAATTAAAAGGATCAAAAACAGAACATACTTCACCAATTTGTAGAAGAAATGATGAATATTCAACAGAACAATTTAGATAACCAAATACTAGATAATTAACATCATAACGCGCATATACTATTAAGAGATTACGTTAATCCTATGACAGATGAAGTTCGCTAAGTATGCAAATTCCTATCGTAGATGCTAACACATTTGAATTGAAACATGTTAATATCAAAATAGTGCAAAACAACCAGTTTGGGGAAACTCTGTCTGAGGATCCAAATTTACACTTAGCAAGTTTTTTAGAACTTTGCACTACATTTCATTGCGTGTCAAATGACGTTGTTAGACTTCGATTTTCTCTCTTTTCCTTGAGGGATAAAGCTAAAATGTGGTTGAATTCATTACCACCTGGATCTATCAGAACTTAAGGTACCTTAGCTCAGAAATTTCTAGCTAAGTATTTTCCACCTTAAAAAATTGTTAAACATAGAAATGATATTTACTTTATTTTATCATTGTGAAGATGAGTCAATATACGAAGCATGGAAAAAATTTAAAAAACTTCTTAGAAAGTGTTCACATCATGCTTTGCCCGATTGGTTAATCATTCAAACTTTTTACAATGGCTTAGTAGGATCCCTTAAATCTATCATTGACACTCCCGCTGATAGTGCACTCATGTCGAAGCCATTTGATGAAGCTTACTCTATAATTGAAGAGATTGCTACAAACAATTTCCAATGACCTTCTGAAAGAGTAAATCCTACAAAGGTAGCTAGTGTTCATGATACGGACGTAATTTCAATGTTTAATTCTCAGGTAGCAGCAATATCTAGGAAGTCAAATCATTTTAAAATGAACCAACCTCAAATATCTCTAGTAATTGAGGAAAATTCATTATGACAAATGGATGATTCTAACACATCATTATTTGAGACATTAAATGCAATTAACAACAGACAAAATAACCCTTATTCCAACTTCTATAACTTAGGTGGGAAAAACCATCTTAACATTAACTGGAATAATAATTCTGGTGGGGGAAATCAACAATGACCAAATAATCAAGTAAATCTTTTAGAAAATTAGAATAATCAAGGTAGTACCAATGATAGACCTTATCCACCAGGCTTTAACAAAAATTCACAATTTAAGGAGAAGTTGTCTCTGGAGGAGGTTGTGTTGCAAATGGGAAATCAACTGCAAATTCAAGAGGCAGCAATAAAGAATATAGAGAATCAATTGGGACAAATTGCTCACTCACTTAGCAATCGGCCCTAAAGAACTCTTCCTAGCAACACTGGGATAAACCTTAAGTAGAAGAATAATAAGCAAGTTAAAGCTGTCCGACATAAACCTTGAGCTGATCCTCAAAGGAGATTAAATTCAATTATAAAAGTTGTTAAAAAGAATATATTTAAGTGGTTTGATGCAGGTATTACCAATCATATATCAAATAGTGATTTGAATAATCAAGGTAGTACCAATTATAGACTTTTTTATCCACCAGGCTTTAACAATAATTCATAATTTAAGGAGAAGTTGTCTCTGGAGGAGGTTGTGTTGCAAATAGGAAATCAACTGCAAATTCAAGGGGCAGCAATAAAGAATATAGATAATCAATTGGGACAAATTGCTAACTCACTCAACAATCGGCCCCAAGGAACTCTTCCTAGCAAAACTGGGATAAACCCTAAGTAGAAGAATAATAAGCAAGTTAAAGCTGTCCAACATAAACTTTGAGCTGATCCTCAAAGAAGATTAAATTTAATTATAAAAGTTGTTAAAAATAATATATTTAAGTGGTTTGATGCAGGTATTATCAATCATATATCACATTGGGTTAGTCCTATACACTGTGTTCCTAAGAAAGGGGGAGTGACGTTATATGTAAATGAACAGAATGAAATAATTCCGATTAAACATATCACACAGTGGCGAATTTGTATTGATTATAGAAAATTGAATCTAACCGTTACGAAAGATCGCTTTCTTTTACCTTTCTGGATCAGATGTTGGATAGGTTAGCTGGTCATCGATAATTTTGCTTTTCATATGAATATTATGAATATTATCAGATACATATAGTTCTTAAGGATCAAGAAAAAACTACATTCACGAGCCCTTATAGGACTTTTGCTTTTAGAAGAATATTTTTTGGGTTATATAACGCACTTGCTACTTTTAAAATGTGCATGATGTCTATTTTCTGAGACTTGATTGGTAAAGGG
The DNA here is from genome assembly GCA_022702705.1 of Papilionanthe hookeriana x Papilionanthe teres. Lineage (NCBI taxonomy): Eukaryota > Viridiplantae > Streptophyta > Magnoliopsida > Asparagales > Orchidaceae > Papilionanthe > Papilionanthe hookeriana x Papilionanthe teres. The sequence continues at coordinate 131,663,197 of CM040421.1, read as the reverse complement.
ATGGAAGTTTTCATAGATGATTACAGTTTTTGAAACCTAATTAGATTCATGTTTAGACCATTTAGTAAAGATGCTAAAACGCTGTGAAGAGACCAACATTGTTCTTAATTCATGGTCGCAAGAGGAATTTTTTTATGATATAAAATATCTGAAAATAGTATGGAAGTAGTCTAGCAAAGATACAAGTAATTGTTAAACTACCTCCTACCATAGTGAGGGGAGTTGGAAGTTTTCTAAGACATGATAGATTTTATAGGTAATGTATTAAAGATTTCTCAAAAATCGTCTAGTCTTTGTCATCTATCAGAAAAAGATGTCTTGTTTAACTTTGATTAAGATTGCCTAAATGATTTTAATATATTAAAAGAAACATTAATCACCGCTCCTATTATAGTCTTACTTGATTGGGGGAGGTCATTTGAGTTGATGTGTGATGCGAGTGATTTTGCTATTGGGGTACTGTTATGACAAAGATATGAAAAAATTTTGGTTCTATAATATGTCAGTAAAGCCCTTATTATATATAATAATATTGCGACTGAAAAAGAATTATTAGCTATCGTATATGATTTTAATAGATTCAAATCTTATCTAATTGGAACCAAATGTATTATTCATCCTAATCATTATGTTAGTGATATCTTATGTTGAAGAAGTATATTAAACCAAGATTAATTAGATGGATCGTTCTAATGCAGAAATTTGATATCAAAATAATGGATAGAAAATGATCTAATAGTCAAATCGCTAGCCATTTATCTATACTGGATCAGAAAAATTCTTGTAATTATGAAGATGAAATTAACGAGCAATTGTACGCTGTTACTGAATGGCGCATTTCGTGGCATGTTGACATAGTGAATTTTATTGTCAGTGATTTTATATAGTATGGATTAATATACCTTCAACAGAAAAAGTTCATTCATGATGTTAGATCTTACTTTTGGGATGACTCATATTTATATAAAAAATGTAAGTATCAAGTTATCCGAAAATGTGTACATTTAGGAGAAACCCAAAAAATTATTCAGAAATATCATGATTCTGAGTTTGGAATATATTTTGGTGTTAATAAAACTGCATTTAAGATTTTATAATCAAGATTTTATTAGTCTACTCTGTTTAGGGGTGTGAATATATATAAAAACTTGTAATAAATGTCAGAGAGTAGACAACATATATAAGAGGTGAAATGCCCCTAAACTTTACTTTAGAAATTGAGATCTTTAATGTATAGGGTTTAGATTTTATGGGACCATTTGTACCATCTTTTGAAAACTTGTACATTTTAATAATTATGGATTGTCTCAAAATGAATTAAGGCAGTAGCTCTTCCAAACTGTGAGGCTCAAAGTGCAGTCAAGTTCTTAAAAAAAAATATTTTCAGAAGTTTTGGCATGCCTAGAGTGATCATCAATGATTGATGAAGTCAATTTAAGAATAGAAAAATTGAGACACTAGTAGCAAAATATGAAATTAAACGTAAAATAGTCATAGTTTATCATCAAACCAGTGGTTTAACAAAGATATCTAACAGAGATATCAAGAGAATTTTAGAAAAAGTTGCTAATTCAAGTAGAAATAATTGATTTGTTAGACTAGATGCATTATGGCCTTATATGACTGCTTACAAAACTCCTATAGGAATATCTCCTTATAGGCTCATATTTAGAAAAGCTTGTCACTTACCAATGAAATTAGAACATAAGGCTTATTGGGTTGTTAAGAAATTCAATTATAAATTGAAAGAAACTGATAAGAAGAGATTGCAGTTAAATGAACTCAAGCAAATCATACAAGAATCATATGAAAATGTAAAAATTTATAAAGCTAAGATGAAAATTTTGCATGATTAGAAGATTCTTATGAAAGAATTTGAACTTGGACATGAGGTTTTACTATATAATACAAGATTAAAATTATTTCCTAAAAAACTCAAGTCAAGGTGGTCGGGGTCATTTACTATAATTAAAGTATATCTATTTGGTGTAATCGATATTAAAGATCCTAAAATGGTAAAGTGTTTAAGGTGAACGGACAAAGACTTAAATTTTAAATAGGTGGAAATAAGTTTACGATTAATGAAATTTTAATGTTGGGTTAACTTGAGAAGTTAGATTCGTCGAATACTTATTGGGAGGCAACTCAAGGTATGTATTTGTGTCTTGTGATAGTGATGTTTCCTTAGTTTCTCGTTGTGGCGCTAAGCTCATATTTGTTTTCTGGTGGTAGTTGGATTAATTAGTTCACTACATTTTAGTTCTCAATTGAACTTAAGGATTTACTGGAGACAGATTAGGTTTGGACATAGGACAGGTCAATTTAAATTCTATTACTTCCTTTATCTAACCATATTTTCATCAAATGGGTTTAATAAACCATTTGGTGATGAACATGAGAATGATCTTGACATTATTCTTATTATTGTTAGCGGTGCATATTTTAAGAGACGAGGTTGGTAACACATCATCTAACGTATCAGAGGCAATCTTGATAATGGGTTACCCTAATTAAATATTTATATGCATCCAATTGCTATTTGGAAGGAGATTATGTTAGAAATTGTAAGTAAAGAAGGGGGTGTGATGAGAAGGTGGAGGGTTAGCTTTATCTATATTTTGTGTTTCTGAGTTTATTAGAGTGATTGAAAACTTGGCAGGATAAAATACTTAATTTAAATGGTCAATATCATGTCGGGTCGTGCAAATAGGTTTCAGTACCTAAGGTATTACTGTGCTTAATATAGAACTGGCACCAAGGCATGATACCCCAGCGCCTAGGCGCCAAATTTGTTGCTCGACAAAAACCGCCAAACACCCCGATCTGTCATTTGCAAGTGAAATCCTTCCCGACTTTTCTCTGGAGAATTGAAGGCAGCTTTTAGGGATTATCATTCTAGAGCTTGTGAAGAGTGGAAATTCATCTTCCTCAGGTAAAATATTTCACTTGACCTTGAGATTTCTTCTTCATTCAGGAAGCTTTTAGTATTTGGGAAAACTGTGGAAAAGAAGAGGTATTCAAGAGGATTTACTTGATTTAGCTCTAAACTTGCATATTGAATCAAGTAAATCCTACATTTGAACTCATTCACCATTTATTTGCTTATCTATATTTGTTATGGCAACCAAAATCAAGGGAAGTAAAGATAAAAGTTCATTTGATCGTAAGAAATCCGTTTGCTCGAAAGCTCAGGAACGATATAACAAATTACTTGTGTCGAAGAAACTGATTGCTAAGCGGGGTTTCATTAGCCCTAGTGGTGCTGTGGAAAATCTCATTATATCTCGTCATTGGAAGACCTTTAGCAACAACAATGTCGTAGCTGTCATTTTTGTAGTCAACAAGTTCTATACTAATCTCCCTGATGCCTTTAATGATTCAGTCTTTGTTAGGGAGAAGAGAGTGAATATTACCCCTTCACGTATCAATTCACTATTTTCTTTGAGAGATGTCCCCGATAGTTTTTACTCTACATTTGTACCCTCTGACTCTGAGCTTGATAAGATTATTATGCTCTTGACCGATGGAAATGGTATTTGGAAAGTGAGAAATGACCATAACGTCAACTTTTCTTCATCTAAGCTAAATGCACCATCCAAGACCTGGCATTATTCTATCTTTGTCAAGCTATTTCCTTCCACCAATCTCAATGAAGTTACTAAAGAGAGGGCTGATTTTAACTATTGCATTCAGACTATGAAGACTATTCATATTGGCTCACTCATATATCATTCTATTCTCAATGCATTAACAGGAGGTTCTACTTTAGGGTTAGGATACTCATCTCTTATTTTCTCCCTTTGTCAGCAGTTTGGTGTTGGTTTTGAGAAATGGGAGGAGCTACTGCATCCATTAAAGCCTATTACTAAAGCCAATGTAAGTTTATATGATAAACATGTTGTTGTTGAACGTAGAGCTAGTTCTTCTCAAGTTCCTTCTTCTTCTAGACCATTTACTTCATATGCACCAACTCAACCATCTATGAGCATGGTTTCTATGCTTGACCGTTTGAAGATTATAAAAGGTGATATTGTCATCATTCAGAACCAAGCGTATGATAATGAAAATTATTTGGAACAATTAGATTTGCAGAACAAACGTCGAAGCAATCATGAAGCTTGTGTTTAGGCTGGTCAGTTGGAAATGTATAGACAGAACCAATGGATTAGAGGAGACAAGATAGTGGAGTTTCCTGCTTATCCTCCATATCAGATGTATGAACATCGCATATCGATGAATGAGGACTCAGAGGATCATGATGATGATGGGAATGAGTAGTAGTTCTTCTTATTTGGATGTCGTGAACTTTAATATTTATGCTTTCCTTGTCACTGCTAGATTGTTGTATTTTATTTTTATATTTGTTTCATGTACTGGACAATATGTTTTATTGCTTCTGTTTGGATGAACTGAATTAATTTTTGTTATTGTCTAATAATTTAATATTAAAAATGTTGAACTGAGATTCACTTACTTATACATCTTTGTCTTTTCTGTTTATACCTGTATATTTTTGGTAATACACTCTTGTGATAAAAAGTAATTTTTCTTTTCTACCTATTTATATTCTTGCTTTTAATGTTATACAGGTTAAAAATTAAGTTTGGGAGGGCGAAGAAAAACCTTTAAAGACTTAACTTTATTTATCTTCAGCAATTTACTTGTAAAATTGATCACTTAAAAATGACTTATGGTATATGGGATTACTTTTAGAATGCTAGAATTTTGATTTTAGAGATCTTTTAGAAGACTTCGTTGAAATTATTGATAGGAATATTCTAGTGTTAAGGTATTTTGTATGAGACAATAAGAAAATGATTTTCCTATTTATGGTAGGAAAGAAATGTATTTTTAAAAAACTATAATTCTTAGATTTACGCCTTTAAATAATTTAAACTCTTTTAAAATCTATTTTTAAAAACTAATATTTAAAATTTTCAAGTAAACGGAAGCATTGAGTTTTTAACTTTAGAAAGAAGATAATGAAATTCAAACCAATTAAATATCTATCGAGATAAAGCATCCTCATCAGAAAATGTAAGGATAGAAAAGATCATGAAAAAAGAGTAAAGCATAAAAAGGAGAGCAGAAGGTTGAGGAGAAAGTCTAATCAAAAATTAGTTTCACTAGAATTTTCTTAAGGGAAAAAACTTCAATAAAATCCTAAACTTGTTTCCTTTCTAAAAGAGTATTGGTAACATTTTTTTACAGAGTTGTCTTTTACACTTTCTAGGAATTCTAAGTTTGGCAAATTTCAATCAATTTTGAAGTAGATAAAAAATCAGAATTCCTAAGTTTAATACAGAGTATACTCACACTCTAGTCCTAGGTTGATTCACTAGAATCTCTCCTAAGTTGCACTATGACATTCCTGAGGCAAAACTATAAGAAATATTAATAAAACTCACTACCTCAAATCAATAAATTTAACTTTTGAAGTTGTAGTGTCACTTAAGAAATAACATTTAAGTTTGGGGATTTTGGTATATTTTTTGGCATGCTTAATTTCCTTCACTTTTTGCACTTGTTTTTGAATGAAATTGTATTTTAAATAAAGGTATTTCCATGTTTTTGTTGCAGGTATAACAATTAGGATAATTGGAATGAATTGGACCGAAAACGAAGCGAAACAGAGGCAAATGGGGCTACTAATAGATTGGCGCCTAGGCTACACTTTCTGGGCGCCAAGGCGTGCTGCCCCATAAAGCCAAGGCGTTTCCACATAGCGCCTTGGCGCCGCAAATGGGCGCCTAAGCGTCGAAGTTATCCCAGCAACACGAGGAGGAGACGCCTAGGCGCCAAAATGGTCTAGGGTAGCTTTTGCGGTTGGTTATGTACGGATTTGAAAGTTAAGAAGCAGGGGAAGCAGTTCAAACAAAGGGAAGACCATTTTGGATATCTTGGAGAAAGCCTAAGGATGCAGAAAACGAGAGTTTAGAGTTAGGTTTTATATTTTTCTGCATTTTCTTAGAGAGAATTGAGAGAATATTGTATGGGATTATTGTTAGCAGTGCAATGAACATTTGGAGATCACTTTGGGAGGAGTTTTCACAAAATGTTAAGTGTTTCATCCTATATTTTCTTGTATTAGTTGTGAAATCATTTTGTATGAATTTGCTTTTTTATGCATTGTAGTGTTTTCTTCATGCACTATGAGTAAATCATTTATACATTTCTCTTGTGATGAATTAGTAATATATATAGAGTATTTGGTTACATTTACAACAAGTTTTTATTCATTAAAGTGATGGTTGTACATTATACTTAATTTACTTATCATTCATACATTAAAATTTGTTGTAAACTCATAAAGACTCGAGAGAGCTATGGCTTAAACAACTACGAGAAACCACATTGCACTATTCGATGAAGGAAAAGTAGTTCATAAAGGGCAATGCAAATAGATAATGAAATATGTTTTGATAGGTTCAAATTGAGGTTTTTAAGGTGACAGGCAGAAACACTAACTAAGTTTGAACCAAACTTCTTTATGCACTCGAAAAATGGTAAAGATGATTGTTCTTATTTGTCACTAACTACAATCTAAATTTTAAGTGTTCTATTTCTACACACATTACTTAATTCATTGCAAGATAAAGGTATCTTTCATATCATGATCTTTATCGACTTAATTAGCTTTAGTAGAATCAGCTTAAGAGTAAATCAATAGGTTTAGTGATAATTTAGTAGGATTTACAAGCACAACTTGGATCGACTATACTTCCAAGCTAAGACTCAATATAGTAGGCTAGAACTTTTCTTAAGCTTAAATAACAGCTTTCTCTATGGGATCAATAATTCGGACTCGCTAACACGATATTACTTGAACGATACGTACACTTGCATGAAACCCTCAGTGTGTAGTGCTAAGTTGTAGTAAAAACTCAAGTTTTAGAATTTATAATACATATTTAAGATTTCAAATATTTCATCCAAAAGCACTAGATTAAACCGAGATATCGGTCAACGAGCGCATAGGCTCAATGGCATTTAAGTAGGAAGTAAAAGAGAAGAAATAAAAAGAGGCAGGTTAGGGCTCTCTCTCTCTCTCTAACCATCTCCTTCCCTAAAAAAATCCCTCAATTTCTTCTCACTTCTTCCATAAAGTTTCTCCCGGGTTGTATGGGTTCACAAATTACATGGGATCATACGTCCTGAAGGGATTCAATATCACAGAAGATGTGGTGAGCGTGGAACTCATTTATTAAATCCAGCAAAGAGATTTTAGTCAAAAAAAGAGCGAAGATCTGCAATGGATTGCACTAGAGAATTTGTAACGTAACAAATGGAAGAACTCAGAGAACAAATAAAAAAAAGGATAGAAGTAAGAAGACAAGTATACATAACCCATTCCAGAGACCATTCGAGAAGTCATACAGGATCGTCAGGATCGGTGGTGCAAAGACAAGAACAATAAAGATATCAAAACCAAGAGAAGAGATACCTCGAGCCAAAGCGAGAAGAGCCCTGGTTCCTACATTAGAAGAAGATGATGATGATGATGATAATGACGTGTCGTATGTCTTTAGAGAAGAGACTAGAGTCCTCATATGATGAAGAAGGATAAGATTGTTGGGAAATGCATTTTTTAGAGAAATCGTTATAGCAGAACTGCACAGGAGGTTCAAAATCCCTTTCCCATAATCTTACAAATGGAGGACTAATCATGTTGATCATGTAGCCTCTTTCGAATCAACAGTCTGTCTGCTAAGAATAAACAACGCCCTTAAGTCTCGTGTATTCCTCACAACACTCAAGGAATAGACTCTACACTAGTTCAACAATTTGTCGGAAGGAGTTGTTGCCTCCTTCAAAGATTTAAGCGAATGTTCGTAGTCCAGTTCATCAGAGCTCAGAAGCCACAAAAAAGCTCTCAAGCTTTATTAAATATATGGCAAGCTTTATTTGAAAGCTTGAGGAGTATAATTATTAGATTCCACGTCAAAGATTGAATCTATCGTCGCCTATGTAGCACTAACGCAGGGTCTGCGCAAAGGTTCATTCCGATACGCAGGTGATTTGAAAAAGCCAAAAATTTTAGCTGAACTTTTAGAGCTGGCCAATGACCATATTTCGATGGAAGAATACAACACTTTGTCGAACCCCTCTAGCATGGGAAAACCAGAAGATGAATTCCAAAAAAAGAGACTATCGCGAACATTAGGTGCTCGACGTCTATTCAAGCAAAGGGACCATCGAGAAGCCAGAGAAGATCTCGACAGCAACATCAACCGAAGCAGCCTGATTGAAGGCTTATCACAAAAAGGCTAGAGATGAAGCAGAAGATACCTCACCCCTCCTCGCTCGACCTTCCATCTTCTCAACATCCTCCATAATTGAATCATTGAGAAAAGTCGCGAGATCCGGCTACCGATCAACAATTTTCTCTGTAACAAAGCAACTACAATATCAAAGCATAGACTAACAAACAATAGAAAATATGTAGAAAAACAACGCCAAACAACCAGGACTCAACTTCGGGAGTGTAACTATGTTGGAAACCTTCCAGTCAATTATAACGTCAAAAACTCGTGTTCTGATGATGGCTTTTGAAACATCAATCGTTGGTTCCTCAGGAACAAGATCTAAGATTAGCGGAATAAGCATTTCTTTTGCAGTCATTTCATTCAAATCAGCTTCCAAGGCCACATTTTGGTCGGAGTACTGCCCACAAAATTGTCTGACAACCATTTCACTTTGACCGTCATTTTCTTTCGAATCGTGCAAACTTTTAGAACACTCCCTCTCTTCAGCATTCGTTGCACGATCACTTTCAACTATTCTTCGGAAACATTTATAACTTCTTTAGAGATCATTCCCATTGGAATAGGATCAAAGTTTCTCGAGAACAAAAGAATGGAGTTCAAGAACGAAGCCTATGACTCGAAAACTTTCGCAAGGACTTGTAAAACTATTAAATATCACAGGAGGAATTAACGTGGAAAACTTTTCTTATAACCACTGAAATTAATTCTATTGTCATTAATGATACTTTCTTTCTAGTGACAAGGTAACAAACCATTTACAAATGTAGCAAATGTTTATGTGTTACCTACTTCAAATGATATCATAGTTATTCTTTCACAATCCTAAAGAACCGACATCAACATACCTTCCATGACAAGGAAGACTAGAACTTTGTACGCTCTATTTCACCATTCTTTAAGATTGCATATCCCTAGTGATTCAAATGAGTCACACCCTCCATAAGAACCTATATTCTCATCCAGGATAACTCAGCCAGAAAAATTATACTATATCCTCTATGGATCATAACAATAAAATGAGTAGCTTCCATTGCCTAAAAAGTAAATGCTCCTGAATGAGAAAAAGTTCACACTTACTAGAGAGTAATCACGGCTACTCTCTGCATAAGTAGCTTCCTAGCCCCAAGAGAAAAACAAGTCCAAGATCGGCAATAAACTCTTGTGACTACTTTCAAGGCATAGCCAATAAAGTGTATTCATGGTGGAAAGCACTATTTGGATTGAATATGTATAAACACGCCTCGGGACATGCCCGCAAAGCATGACCTTGTTGTAATCTATCATCCTTCTAGTCATAAATAGAGGTAACTTCTCCTTTCATTCTACCATTCTTCTCACAATATCATATTGAAGAGCTAAAAGAATCAGAGAACTAAATATATATCCAAAGATCTTTTAAGAACAAAAAAGTTCAAATACTAAATGGGTCTGATGGGCCTAATAGACCAAGCCCACCAACCATGCATTTAATATTTGGTGTTGATCAGGTCAATCGTACTTGTTAGTTGTATTTTTGGAAGTGACAGTTTATCGAGCTTTTTGCCGCCCAGAAAGTCCCGACGAGTACCTCTGAAATACGTCAGTATTAATGGGAGTTCCTCCAAACGGGCTTGCCAAGCTCAAATCTTCACGCTAGCACCTGTAGTCGAGCTCACTTGCATTTCCAGAATCCTCCTACCAAACTCACCCATAGCTAACTGGCCAAATTACCAAGATTGATGAATAATTTTTTGAGATACAAAAAAGAGAACTCCAGTACATCAGCGTATATATAATCATTTATTAGAGGCATGTTATATATGGCAAAGATCTTGTCAAAGGCAGGCCTACTCAGGCTCCATATTGTACAGCCTGTGACGTGGCTTTTTATTTTATTACAAAGACCCTTACGAGGGCACATAGCCTCAATGATGTATAAATATGAAGTAAAACAGAAGAAAATAGAGAGTGATTCTAGTAATCTCTAACTCTATCCCTTTCTCAAAAAAATCTCTCAGTTTCTTCTCACTTCTCTCATAAGATTCTCCCGGATTTTAGGGGTTCACAACATGCCGAAGGTATTCAAAACAAAACAAACAGCCAAATAGAATAAAATTCTGAGGGAAATATACATACGGTAACATGCGAGTAATCCTGCTTCCGATCAGAGGGTTTCCTTGATTTGATCAGCACTGAGCTTGCCTAACAACAGCAAAAACATCTAACAATTCACAAGTCAAATTAGAATAAGAAATTTGGAAAATGGCGTCATCATGGTAAAAAGCCTAGTATATCGTCGGCGATTAATGTAACAAGATTAAGGTGGAATCCGACGGGATAACCTCAACGAAACCTCCGCATCCATGGATGGAGTCCGCCGTTGATAGGGGCACCGAGAGAGCCAAAAGGAGGGAGAGCAAGAGATTTGCAAACGCCATTAACTTCAACTCGTGTGCCGTTCTGTAGAACAGCCGCAAGCCGAGAATGGTGACGCTTGGGTCTCTTGCGACCTTTTCTAGCCGGTAACCGGAACTCGAAAACCCTACATAAATATCATAGGACTTGTGTGTTTATGCATGTGAAATCTAAAATTAGAGAAAATATTACACAACATCAGGAGCCTTCGGACTTCAATAATATTTTATTACATGTAAATAGCGGGTTCACTGAAAATAAAATGAAAAAACTTCATATATTTACACATGACCTTGATCGAACTAGTCATAGCTTCAAAACAAAACTCTGCGCACTTGAAACCTCTTGCATAATTATGATATCAATTTTCTTCTATCGTCGTCGGGTGGAGTTTCGAGAGCGATTTTCACATGTGATTTTGGTAGCTAAGATTTGGTTCATTTGAAACCTCTTGCACTAGAGAAAATATTGCATGAAGAGTATGAATGCACACAAGAAGCAATTGCAGTCTATCTCTCTCGCTGGACAAGAAATATTGATGATGGAATATGAACATAATGGGGTGAAGTTCAAAATGGAGGTGATGGAATCTCAAAATAATTACGATAAGTTTGAAATAGATGTGAGTTCACCTGTGTCTAAAGTGATGACATTAATTTATGTTTAATTGATTTATTTTGTACTCTAAATCAATTGTATTATGTTACTTTTCTAGTATTTCTATGATGATTTTATGGTGTTATTGTACGGTTATTCTGATGGTGGTGTTTTTTTGTGGTGGTATTTACTGTTAATGTTGATTTTTATGTATTATGATCTTATTTTAGTAGCATTGTCCTATTATTTTGGTTGTACTTTTTAAAATTTGTGATGTTATTTGATTGGTATTCTAGTTGTATTTAGGTGAGATTGATATTGTATGTTATTCATTTTATGGTTGTTTTTCAGTGGGATTGTTGAGGTACTGTAAGGTTTTGTGGTGTTATTAGGGTGATTTTGCACCGGTCTTGTTCTATTGTTTTGGTGGTATTATAATAGTTTGTGGTGTTATTGGAGTGGTATTTTATTTTGAGGGTTATTGTGGTATTATTCTAGTATTGTTGTGGTGTTAATATGGTGTTATTAGAGTGTCTTTGTGTTATTATTGTAGTTTATTAGAGTGTTATTGTGATGTTATTGTAGTATAATCAAAGTAGTATTGTGGTTGTAGTATGATTTTATTGAAATGGTATTGTGGCGGTTCTATGATGATAGTATACTGGTGTTTCTATGAAGTTTTTGTTATTTTACTTTTTAGTGTTTTTATGTTATTATGATATTGTTTTGTGGTATTGTGGTTATATTGAGGTGGGATTGAGGTTGTATCTTTTTCATATTTGAGTGTTATTATAGTGTTGTCGTGGTGTTATGTTATTGTTATGGTGGTGTTTTTGTTGTATTATTGGAGTGGTATTATGGAAGTCTTGTGGTGATATTCGACTGATGTTTTTGTGAAGTTTTTGTTTTTTTTTTGTTTTCATGTTATTATGATGTTGCTTTGAGGTATTGTGGTTGTATTGACGTGAAATTGAGATTGTATTTAGTTCATATTTCAGAGTTATTATGGTGTTATTATTGTATTATTGTGGCGATTCCGTGGTTTTATTCGACTAGTGTTTTTGTGAAGTTTATGTTATTTTTCTATTGGGTGTTTTTATGATGTTGTCTTGCGACATTATAATTATAAAAAAGTGGGATTGAGGTTATATTTTGTTCAAATTTAAGTAATATTGTAGTATTATTGTGATGTTATTGTAGTGTTATTGTGGTGTTATTGTGGTGTTATTGTGGTGGTATTGTGGCGATTTTGTGGTTGTATTCGACTTGTTGAATGTTTTGTTATTTTCTTTTGAGTGTTTTCATGTTATTATGATATTGTTTTGTGGTTTTGTGGTTGTATTAAGGTGGGATTGTGGTTGTATTTTGTCAATATTTGAGTGTTATTGTGGTGTTATTTTTTTGTTATTTTGGTGTTATTGTGACAGGTATGTGGTGGTATTTTACTGGTGTTTTTATGAAGTTTTTCTGTTGTTTTCTTTTTAGGTATTTTCATGTTAATATGATTATGTCTGGCGGTATTGTGATTGTATTGAGATGGGATTGAGGTTGTATTCATTTTTATTTGAGTGATTTCGTGGTGTTATTGTGGTGTTCTTGTGGTGTTATTGTGATGTTATTGGAGTTGTATTGTAGCAGTATCGGTCAAAATTTTTTTATTGAAAATGATTTAATGTAATGTATATATAATTTTAGTTTAAAAAATAACATTTTGATTTTTGAAAAATGAGACTGGATAATCTCATATATCTAAAAGGTTAGATAGTTGAACATGATACCACAAGTAATACACCACCCAGATAGACGAGTATATTACTTGTTAGTAGACTCAACCATTCAAACTAAGAAATTTATGACATTCGTTTAGTCTGTAAATTTTGTGACTGTCAATTCTCCTACATATTATAAAGATTATATAGAATTTATATTACCTAAGTTACTAATCTCAATAAGGGCAATCCCCTATAGTTAATTACATCTTAGGAAACCGAAGTTAAATTAGAAAACTCTCGATTAAGATCAGTGGTTTTATCTTCAATAATTCAAAGTTAAGTTTTCACGATTTGTCGTGGGAAAATCAAGTGGGAAGGGCTCAAGTATGAATAGTTATTTCGGAGACCAAAGTAACGAGAGGTAGGGGAAGTCACAAACTTTGAGGAGGACCTCAATGACTTCCTAAACTATCCTATTATTTAGCTTTAGATATTCGAAGTGAAGTTATTTAATGTTAACTCCTGTCGTTTATTTAATTTAGGGATTAAGCTTGCACAATGAATAATCATGCAAACAACCTAGGAAGACTGAAGGATTTATGTCGTGCCTGAACGAACAACCTTAAAATCTCTCAAGAGTTAGGACTTACACTGCACAACATAATAGTGCAAGAGCCTAAAGATAAGGTGAGAATTTATATCGTGCTAGACAAAAAACATTTAAATTCTACGGGTTAATGTTATTTAAGACTAGAGAATATTTTTGCCAAAGTAGATCAACTTTATTGTTATGTATTGAACGTCATCTGAGGTCGTTCACCATCCGCTTGCGGCTTGTTCTAAACTCTTGGTTGCAATAGTTTTATGTTTAGGGTTTAGGTTTGAACTTCTTATTATTGTCGAGTTCCAAGGCTTGCCGTAGGATTCCTCTTAAACAAGTGGCTTATTATTCTATATCCTAGAGGTCTTTGCAGGTATATTAGATTATGCATAAATAAAACATGCAAAAAAGCACAATGAAAAAGTGCAGTAAAAGAAAAGCAACAATGCATTGCCTCCAACATTACAGCTAAATGTTTAGCATTATAACATAACATAGAGACATACAAAAATTGAACAAAACATGAGGAAACATAAAGTTAGATGGCACATATGGAAAATTGGGGTTGCATGTAAGAGTTTAAGTTAGGGGTGGACTCAGAATCAGGGCTTGAGCCATAACAGTTCTCGAAGGACATCCATAGACAACTATTAGAATCATGTAAGTGAGACCCAAAGTAGGGTAAAAGAGTACCGGCAAAGCAATCATAGGGAGGGTAACCCTCAGCCCAGCCTATGTGACTGACACATGAACTTGCCAAAATATAACAATCAAAATTTCTTAATTTGTCACGCATCTAAGTAATTTAAATTTTCACTTAATGGACAAAATATAAGTTTCACCCAAAAAGATGTTATATTATATGCTCAAACATTTTGTAAAACGACAGTCCATGAGTCATTCACACCATTGGGCTAGAACACCAGCAGCCCATGAGAGTTAGTGCAACTTTTACCAAATGTTAGAGGATAGTAATGTCAATCATGCACTCTCACAAAGTCATTGGGTTATGAGATACAATATTGTTCCACTATCCCACATACTTAGATGCATGTTTCATCGTCATCGTTACCACCATCACTTTCAACTTATACACCAGCTTGACGATCTATACGTGGCCATATTTTAAATACCCCTAGTTGCCAAAAGAATCATTCCCCTATCATTAGGTATTACTGTAGATTAAGTTGTAGTGGGATACTCCTTAATAACATGTTTTAATTTAAAGGGGACCGAATCATATCATGGTGGGTCCTTATGAATTTCATTCCTCTTCTTTTTTTAACTTTGGTGGCTGTTACATTTTTTAGGATGATTTTCTCAAAAAATTATTAGAATGTCATATGGAACATCCAAAATGTTATAAAGGTATTCAAATTGTATTCCTAAAACACCTTTAAGATATCTTGGAGCACTCCTAGATCATTTGGTCTTCCTACGTTGTTGAGCTGATCAAACAACTTGCTTTAGGAATATTTCATGTTTTAAACTATGCTCAGTGCTTTATTGCTTAATTAACCCATGAGTAAAGGCATTTATCAATTCCCGATATCATAATGATAAGGGTCATACAGACAAAACCATAAGGGTACATTTGCAAAGCGTTGGGAATCTTACCCTCCTCCCCCTCAATTAGGTTTGAGCTAGAAGTGTTTTAAGATGTTTCATTATCGTTTATGTTTTCTTATTTTAACTACTCTTCAAATAATATTAAATTAATCCTAATTCATTATCAATCTCTTAAAACTTAGGGGTAAACTTGTAATTTTGAAAAGCTTACAAAATGTTTTTGATCTTTGTTAAAAGGATTGAATTTTACTTAAGCATTAATTAGAAGTTCCAAATTAGTGAATCATTAATCTTCTAACTCATACCCCTCATTCTTAAAATCATCCAGATTCTCATTTCTTCTTATACATAATAACTCAAATATTTATAATTTTACCCTTTTATGAAATTGAATGAGTGGGTTGCTACCCCATTTATCATTTATGTTTCAATCACTTTAGTAAGTTAATCATCATAACTTAATACCCTCTCCCTCTGGTTTAACCTAAAAATTAGTTAAATTAGGGTTAGAGTGTAAAATTTTCAAATTTACCATTAGGCGTTTAGGGTTTATATCTCACAACTCTCACATTTTAATTTAAAGGGTTATGAAACTTTATTGACCATTTACTCATGGGCTAATTAAGACATCAGAGATGAAATTATATATTTTTTATATTAAATTATTTTTTTGTAATTATTTAAACCTATGGTTGTGAACTTTTAATGATAATTAATTTAATTACGCAAAAAATGTCCTTGAAAAATTAATGATTTTACTTCAAGTCAGAGGACAAATTTGGACCATTTCCATAATTATTTGAGTTATATTTTAGTTTTTATAATTTTTTAAGTGATTTTGATGAGAAAATAAATAGAAAAATAAAATTTTTAATTTTAAATCTACTTTAATTTTTTTAATTCCTCTGACCTCAGTGAACTCTCCAAACCTTATTTCATAGTTTTCTAACTTATATTTTATTTTTTTTATAACTATTTTAATTAAACAAATGTGAATCTCATAGAAAATTAGGGCTTTTAGGGTTAGAGCTGCTCTCTGACCATGAAATATTCATATAACATCTCTAATTACATGATGAACAAACCTTAAAAACTTCATGTAATTATGATACATATTTGGATTTTTATGATTTACTCAAGTTATGAGGTATTTAATTAATTAAGAGGTAAATATTAAACAAATATTTTTTTAGTCCATTAGCTTCTCCTCTATTCACTGAGCATGGGGGTATTTTTCTACACCAATATATGAATTTTTTTGAAGTTATATTTAATTTTATTTATTTATTTAAATAAATATATCCCGATTTATCCACTTAACCAAGTCGTGTCAACTCATCCTTGGGATCTTTGAACTACCGCACGGCGCCTCCCCACTCACTACACTTTACACTTAGCCGTCACATGTGCCCACGATCCTGGGTCTTATATCGTTATACTCCTTCGTCTGAATTGATCCGCACCATCCGTTTTAAATACACAAGAATGGAAGGCATCTTTCCATCATCCCCAATGGTTATAACCTGAGAATCGTCCATGTTCCAGAGCTAAGATCTCCCTCGGTACTTAACCGAATTAAGTGAAATTTGTTCCTACACTTTCATCTAAGTGAGACTAACACATCTATACGGCTATGTGGACATGGATTATTCATTTTCTTCTTGAAACTCCAAAATCGAAGGAGATTTAGGAATTTTTTAGCTATACATTTGCCCAAGAAGTGAGACCTTGATTGAGTTTGTTGAGAAGCTTCGCCTTGACACCACGAACCTCCTCCAAGTGTTGATGCGATGTGAATGAGTCTAAGTGTGGCCTAGACCAAAGTGTGGCTCGGGTGTGATCTTGGGCTATGGTAGAGAGTGCAGGAGATGGGTCTTTTAATTGTGGAAGTTGTTTTAAGGTGTGGTGAAGCTTTTGAGACAATCTATTTGGAGTTTTGTGGAGCTTGGTGAAGTGGTCAAAAAAGTCCTTATTATTTGCCCTAAAATTAGGGTTTCTTAGTGGGGAAGAAGGAAAGGATGGTGGGAATGAGCTTTGTATGAGTGTAATGGAGGTTTGGGAGGAATTTGACAGAGTTTCTCCTAGGTTCACGAACACCTTCTCATTTGGATGCGAGGGGGTGACCAATTTATAGGCTAAGGATTAGAGCCAATTAAGCTGACTAGTGGGTGGAAAAGAAAACTAAGGTGGTGTTGAGGTGGAGGCCAAGCTCCAATGGGGATGAGCCACATTGGATGGCCTCAATTTGAGTTTTCCCCATGGGTGGCTCTTGGCCTTGGGCTTGCCACAGGCCATGGTGGTTAGCTCACTAATCCACTGAAAATTTGATAACTTTTTACTATTTATTCTATACCTATTTTTTATGATATTGCACTTTAAAGAAATATATTTTTCATGATTTCATGCAGGTACAAAGATTTTATGCCTTTCGAGCAAAAGGAAGAGAAAAGGAGCAAATTTAGAGCAAAATGGACAAAGTGCATTATATTGAGCTAGCGTTGTAACCAACATCGGACCGCGCTGTTTTACAAAGAGTTGCGACCGTTTTGGAGGAATAACGCGTCTAACGATGCCCAATCCAGCGCCAGACTGCGCCCTATCCTGATTTTAAACTAGATTCAATGTATTTGGCCGGATTTTGAAGGTTTGCTTAAGGAAACTCTTGGGAATTCAGTTTTGGCCACATTTAAACACTTTTAAAGCCAAGTTTAGAGAGGGGGAGAAGAGGAGAGAAGAGTTTAGAGTTCAAAGAGAGTGTCTTTCCATTTTGTTTAGGAAATCTAGGTTTTGTGTTTTCTCTTCTAAGGAGTGTAGGATGAGAGGTAAAGTGAGAGATTTCTTCTTCATTACTTATCTAAAGAGAGAATTGTGTGTTGTTGTGAAGAAAGAAGAGGAGTCAAAGGAATTCCTTGAGATTCTCTTGGGAAAGAGTTTGAGATAAGTTGTCTTTACTTTACTCTGTTTATATGACGTTGTCTTTATATATAAAATCCATGTTTTGTCATCTTTTCCTCATGAGTCTTGAGTAGATTTCTTTGTCTTTCTCCTTTTCATGTGATGTGTTGATGTTGTGATATGGAAATAATGTGCCGATTTATTATGGAGAATATGTGATGACCTTTTCACTTCGAACTTCATTTATTTTTTGATCTGGCCAATTGAATTGTTCGAACTTGTTGGGAAACATATTTTCTGAAATGATTATGAGTTCCACAACAAAAGTGAAGGTCACATTCACTGTCCATGAATGAGAGACGTAGTTCATGGGGATTGAGTGTAAATAAATAGGGAAATATACTTTGATGGGCGTATAATTAGACATTTCAGAGTGACAGGCTGAAATCCTCAATTTGATCTTAATGTTTAGAAACTGAAGCAAGAGTTATCCTTCAGGCGAAGGGAAGTGGGAGCTCTGGAGTGAGAGCCAGTATCCTCCCATCCTAACCATGGATTTGGGGACTAAACTTAGGATTACCCAATGATCTTTATACGTTGAAATATGAGTAAAGAATAGGAATGCTCCTATTTGACACAATACATTTGCATCACTGATCTATGTCACAATAAACATCACATTATAATTGGAAAGGAGAAAGTCTCTTTCTTGCAGCTGAACTTTGTTATAAATTTAGTCTTTTGTTAGTTTAACTTTACTTTGGTAGAAATAGTAATTAAAACTGTTTGTCTTTATTTTAAGAATTAAACTTACTTGCAATTGTGTTGTGATTCGATAAGTGATTTCTTGCTACGGCAAAAATTAAAACCTCCTTGTGAGATCGATATTCAGGACTCCACTAGAGCTCTGTATTACTTGAGCAAACGTATACTTGCGTTTAATTGTGTGACTCATTATAAAACCAAATCAACACACACACACACACACACACGCACACACACACACACACACATAATTATATATATATATATATATATATATATATATATATATATATATATATATATATATATATATATATCTAAATCTGAGTTCATAAATTTTGACAAATTAAAAATTTTGCACCACGTTTTTGGCGCCTTTACCGGGGAGGTAAGGTAAGAAAGGTAACTGCTAAAATTTAATTTTGTAGTATTTGAAATCTTATATTTGAATTTCAAGTCATAATTGTGTGTGTCTGTTATTTATTTTTGTTCTTATTGTGTTTGTATGTGTAGTATCAGATCTATAGGTTTAGTGCCTTACGATTCTGAATTGGAGCGTACTATTAGAAAAATTCGAAAACAACAAAAACAATCTGCAAATCCTCACAAACTGGCGAACAACTTAAACAATCAAAATGAAAATATACCAAGACCTTTAAGAGATTATGCTAATCCAACAGCAGATGAAATTCACTTAACTATCCAAAATCCTGATGTTGCTGCTAATTTATTTTAGCTCAAACCTGCTATTATCCAAATGGTACAAAATAATCAATTTGGAGGAACACCTAATGAAGATCCTAACTTACATCTCGCTAGTTTTCTAGAACTGTGTGCTACTTTTATATATGATGGAGTGTCAAATGATGCTTTTAGGCTTATGTTTTTTCCTTTTTTCACTAAGGGATAAGGCTAAGGCGTGGTTAAATTCGTTAGCCCCTTGATCTATCAGAACTTGGGGAGAGCTTTCACAAAAGCTTCTGTCAAAATATTTCTCTGCTTCCAAAACTACTATGCTGAGGAATGGTATCACATTATTTAGTCAGTTTGATGGAAAATCCGTATATGAAGCTTGGAAAAGATTTAAAGATCTTCTGAGAAAGTGTCCACACCAAGCTTTACCAGACTGATTAATAATTCAAATCTTTTATAATGGATTAGTGGATCTTTGAGATCTATTATCTATGATGTTGCTGGTGGATCATTAATATCTAAACCTTTTGATGAAGCATATTCGTTAATTGAAAAAATGGCTACTAATAATTTTCAATAGCCCTCTGAGCGGGTAAATCCTAAGCGAGTAGCTAGTATTGATGATTCTGATGTGATAATTATGATATTCTCTCAAATTTCTGCACTTTCCAAGAAAATAAATCAATATGGAATGAATGAATTATTCTCCAACACCCCCAGTGTTAAAAGAAAATTCATCATGACATATGATAGACTCTCAAATGTCTTATGAAACTTTGAATGTCATAAATAACAAAGTCAATAATCCTTATTCAAATTATTATAATCCTAGTTGGAGGAATCATCCGAACTTCAACTGGAATAACACCAATGTTGTTGTTAACCCGCAATGGGAAAACAATCTTATGAATCCAGTTGGAAATCTAAACAACTAAGGAAATACCAATTATAAATCTTATTATCCTCGTGGTTTTAATAATAATCAATAATTTAAGGAAATGAAGTTGTCTACTAAAGAAATGATTCTGAATATGGGTAATCAAATTCAAGCTCAAAACGTTGCAATGAAGAACATTGAGAATCAATTGGGACATACTTTACTGTGCTTAATAATAGTCCTTCTAGGAATCTTCCTAGCAATGTTGAGATAAACCCAAAAGATCAAAACAAGGAGCAAATTAAGGCTATTCAATTAAATAGTGGAAAAGAATTGGAACCAATAGTTCAAAAAGAAGTCAAATTTGAAAGAGAGGAAGTAAACATTGAGAAAGGTTCTAGTAGGATATCTTGACGAATATTCACTAGGACCAATGAAGATACTATTGAAAAACCACCTCCTCCTTTTCCTCAAAAACTAAATAAACAGAACATGGATAACAGATTTGCAAAGTTTTTGGAAATTTTTAAGAAATTAATCATTAATATTCCCTTTGTTGAATCATTAGAACAAATTTCTGATTATGCAAAGTTTATGAATGATATTCTTAAAAAGAAAAGAAAGTTCAAAGACCACGAGACTATTGCACTTAGTGGTGAGTGTTGTGCAAAACTTAAAGACCCAGGTAGTTTCACTATCCCGTGTGCTATAGGTGAGAAATTTTTTGGAAGAGCTTTATGTGATCTTGGAGCTAGTACTAACCTTATGCCTTTATCAACTTTCAAAGGATTGAGAATAGGAGAAATTTCACATAAATCTGTGACTCTTCAACTTGTTGATCGTTCTATCACTTATCCTAAAGGAGTTTTGGAAGATGTATTAGTAAAGGTGGATAAATTTATCTTTCCTGTGGACTTTATTGTATTAGATATGGAGGAAGATAAAGAAATTCCAATTATTTTAGGAAGACCGTTCATTGCTAGTGGGAGAGTTATGATTGATGTTTAAAAAGAAGAATTAACTATGAGAGTTAATGATCAAGAGGTAACTTTCAATATTCTAAAATCTATGAAATACCCTTCAACTGAAAAAGACAACGAGTGTTTTCAAATGGAAATATGTGATTAATTGAGAGAAGATCATTTTAAAGAAGTATTTGAAGAAAATTTGGAATGTGAGGATGAATATGAAAGTGAAAATGAAGATGATTTGGATGATATGAAGAATGAAAAGTTAGAATTTGTTCAGGAAAAAAATGAAAGATTGGATACTACGAAAAATGAAGATAAAAGTTTAATTTCATCTATCATTAAACCCCTTAACTTGAGCTGAAAATTCTCCATAATCATGTGAAGTATATGTTTTTAGGAGAATCATCTACTTTACCAGTCATTGTATCTTCGGATTTAAATGAATATCAAGAACAAAAATTATTGGACACCTTAAAAAGGTAAAAAAGGCTTTTGGTTGGTCCATAGCTGATATTAAAAGAATCAGTCCATCGATCTGCATGCACAAAATTTTGTTGAATGAATAACATAAACCTAGAGTTGATCCACGAAGGAGACTAAACCCAATAATGAAAGAAGTGGTTAAAAAAGAGATTTTAAAGTGGTTAGATGCTGGAATTATATATCCTATTTCTGATAGTGTTTGGGTAAGCCCAATTCATTGTATTCTTAAGAAAGGATGAGTGACTGTTGACATAAACGATCGAAATGAAAATATACCAACAAGACAAGGCACTGGTTGGCGAATATGGATTGATTATAGAAAATTAAATGTCGCGAACAGAAAAGATCAATTTCATTTACCATTTTTAGACCAAATGGTAGACAAACTTGCTGGACACAATTACTATTGCTTTTTAGATGGATATACCGGTTATCACCAAATACCTATTGCTCCTGAAGATCAAAAGAATACTACATTTACTAGCTCTTATGGAACTTTTGCTTTTAGAAGAATGCCCTTTGGATTATGTAATGTACCTGCAACATTTCAAAGATGTATGACATCCATATTTAGCAATTTAATTGATGATGAAATAGAAGTGTTTATGGATAATTTCTCAGTATTTGAAGATTCATTTGATTCATGCTTATGCAACTTAGAAAAAGTTTTAGATGTATGCGAAAGAACAAATTTAGTCATAAACTAGGAAAAGTGTCAATTTATGGTTGTAGGAGGAATTGTGCTTGGGCATAAAACATCTCAATATGACATGGAAGTAGATCCTACGATGATTTAAATTATAGAAAAATTACCACCTCCAATAACTGTGAGAGGGGTAAGAAGCTTTTTGGGACATGTAAGATTCTACAGGCGATATGTCAAAGACTTTTCAAAAATTACTAAGCCTCTATGCCAACTTTTGGAAAAAGATAGGAAGTTTGATTTTAACGATGAATGTTTAAAAGCTTTCGATCTATTAAAGGAAAAATTAATCGCTGCATCTATAATAGTTTCACCTGACTGGAAGAAACCATTTAAATTAATGTGCGATGCTAGCGATTATGCTATTGGAGTTGTTTTAGGGCAAATACATGACAAAATGTTTAAAGTTATTTATTATGCCAGTAAGACTCTTACTGATGCTCAAATTAATTACACTACTACTGAAATAGAGTTAGTAACAATAGTTTATGCCTTTGAAAAATTTAGATCTTACTTAATTGAAACTAAATGTATAGTGCATACCGATTATTCTGCTATTAAATATTTAATGCAAAAGAAGGATGCAAAACCAAGACTGATTCGATGGATGCTTTTAATGTAAGAATTTGATTTTGAGATCATTAATAGAAAAGGGGATGATATTCAAATAGCTTATCATTTATCTAGACTTGAACAATCTAATTTGGATGAATTTGAAAATGAAATCACTGAAATTTTTTCTGATGAGCAATTATATAATATTATTGAAGGAAATTTACTGTGATATGCTGATATTGTAAACTACATTGTTAGTAATATTTTACCACATGACTTAAAAATACAATAAAAGAAATTTAAGAATGATGCTAAATTTTATTTTTGGGACGATCCTTATCTATAAAAGCAATGTAAAGATCTTATTATTAGATGTGTGCCTTATGAAGAAACTGAAAGAATTAATCGAGAATGTCATGATTCTAAATTTGGAGGACATTTAGGAATTGATAGAACTACACATAAGATTTTACAATCTGGATATTATTGGCCTACACTTTTTAGAGATGTTTATAGACTTATCAAAACTTATGATTGATGTTAAAGAATAGGCAATATATCTATAAGAAATGAAATGCCTCTTAATTTTACTTTGGAAGTTGAAATTTTTTACGCATGGGGATTATATTTTATGGGACCATATATACTTTCATTTGGAAATATATATATACTTATTGTTGTTGATTTTGACTTTACCTATGTGTGATGCTAGAAGTGTTTCGAGGTTTTTAATGAAAAATATTTTCACAAGATATGTAATGCCTAGAGTAATCATTACTGATGGAGGATCCCATTTTAAGAATAATCTGATTCAGAGATTGGTGGAAAAATATAATATTATGCATAGATTCTTTACGGCTTATCATCCCCAAACTAATGGTTTAGCAGATGTATCTAATCATGAAATTAAACAAATTTTGTAGAAAGTCGTTAATCCTGAGAAATTAGATTGGTCTGCTAGACTAGATACTGCATTATAGGCACACAAAACTGCTTATAAACTCATATAAGAATGGCCCCTTACAGATCAATCTTTGGAAAAATCTGCCACTTGCCTGCTGAATTAGAATATAAAGCATATTGGGTGATAAAGAAATTGAATTTTAGTTTGAAAGATGTT
This sequence comes from Papilionanthe hookeriana x Papilionanthe teres, assembly GCA_022702705.1. NCBI lineage: Eukaryota > Viridiplantae > Streptophyta > Magnoliopsida > Asparagales > Orchidaceae > Papilionanthe > Papilionanthe hookeriana x Papilionanthe teres. The sequence goes on along the minus strand of CM040421.1, from coordinate 131,638,995 downwards.
AGTGAGAATAGGCTGTTGCAATTGAATGAATTGAAAGAAATTAGAAATGAATCATATGATAATGATAAAATATATAACGAAAGAAGAAAAATATGGCATGATCGGAATATTGTCAAAAAAGAATTTGAACAAGGACAAAAAGTTTTATTATACAATATAAGACTAAAATTATTTCCTGAGAAACTGAAATCTAGATGGTCAGGACCTTTCATTGTCGTAAAAATATATCAGTTTGAAGCTATGTTTATTGAAGACCCTAAATCTGGAAGAATATTCAAAGTTAATGGCTAAAGATTAAAACCATATTTTGAAGGCAATAAACATAATTTTAAAGAGGTTTTAATGTTGGATCAACTTGAATAACTGGAAGTTATGTCAGGCTGACGACATTAAACCAAGCGCTTTATGGGAGACAACCAACAGTTATTGAGTGTTTGCTTTGTTTGATGTGTTATTTGTGTTTTTTTATTACTTAATCAAGTCTTATTCTTTATTAATTATCATAAAAACAATTTAAAAATGAATCAAACTGAAGTTTGGAAAGAATTTGGAAGAAGTGAAGTTTGGTGAAATTTGAACTAGCGTCGAACGACGCTGTTATCAGCGTTGGGAAGCGCCACTGTTCAGAAAATAGTTTCTCATCTTTAAATTCAAGTTTTGGCGGTTCTATGCAGTAAATATTCCATTAGAACTCCCAAAAATAGCCCCTAGACGCAGGAACTACCAATGGAACGAAGAGGAAGATCCCAAATCTTATCCAAATGGATTCCGACTCGATGGAAACTTCAAGATTTCAAGTTTTCAACTGTAGAAAGTTCGTTTGTTTCGAAGCGCAACGACCATTCAACAAAAATATCTCAAAAAATGAGATTGATTAAGGAGCGAGACTTTGTGAATTGAGGTACAAATTCTCCTACCAATATAATTGATGAAATTATTGTTCAGAGATGTTGGGCAGTATTGTGTTATACTACTACCGCCGTAATTGTCCCAGTTGTGAAAGAATTATATGCAAATCTTCATGGAATTAACCAAAGATCAGTCTATGTGCGAGGTAGGTTTGTCACATTTACTCCTGCAAAGATTAATGATTTATACAGTATTGAGAATGCCAATCTGCCACTATTCAAATTTTGCCTCGATGAAGGATAATATGAATGATATATATAGATATATGATGGATGAAAGTGATGAATGAGAGATAAGAGATAGTAGGTATGTAAGTTTCTCGACCACACTACTAAATCCTAGGTCAAAACACTTGTATTATTTCTTATGTACAAAATTGCTCCCAACTATGAAAATCTGTAAAGTAACTAAGAAGTGTGCTATTTTAAACTACTGTATTCAAATGTGGATGCCTATTATTGTTGGTTCAATAATTGTTTAATCTGTTTTGGGATTGATGGTTCACGAATCTAAGTATGGGCTTGGACATCCTTCCACCATATTTCTCCTCTGGAGTCAGTCACAAGTGCCATATGAGAACTGGAAAATAGTACTTCTACCTTGGAAGCCTATAGACCCAACATATGCATATAGTAACCAGATAGTTGGTGATATGAATGACATGAACATTATTGAAGAGCAACCATCTCAGAGGTCAACACCTATTCCTCCTTACTTTCCTGAAAGTTCACAGATTATCTTGAAGAAAATTAAGAAATTGGAGAAGGAAGTACAACACCTGATGAATGCAATCAATAATCTATCTGATTTCTTTGTTCATCTGGATTGGAGAATGAAGGAGCACTATAATCATTCTGGATATCTTGAAGGAAGTTTGACACGATTGATGAAAATGAAATGTTGGATTGCAGAGGATTCTACTGAAGAATTTCTGTTTCGACCATTCTGCAATCTATTCATTCACGCTCAATCAATTGAAGAACTTAGACTCGATGATAGTTCTGAGGAAGAATGAAAACTTGATTATTGTATTTTTGTGTTTGTGTATTTGATTGCTTTGCTTTGCATTGCTTGGATGTTATAGTTGGACTTGTTTTCTTGTTTAGTTTTCAGCGTTATTTTGTTGTGGTTGTGATTGAAGCTGAATTTTAGAATTATATGGTTTGATGATGTGTAATGTTGAGTGTTATGTGTATGTGTCTGACACTTGAATTTTATATATGAAAGTGATCTTTTATGTTGTTTGTGTTAAAAAATATCATTTTTCATGGCTTTACAATGTTATTCGATGCTTAATTAGACTAATTAAATGTTCGAGCGGGCTTGAAAAGATCGAAATTGTAAAAGAAAATCGGAAGCCTAGTTTTTGAACTGGCGCCAAACAACGTTGTCACCAGCGCCGGACCGCGCCAAAAGCCACAGAGTTTAGCCATAAGAACATAAAAATGTGCTGAACGGCGCTGTCGCTAGCGCAGACAGCGCTCGACAAGGAAAAAGGCCTAACACTCCAAATTTTCATGATTTAACCTTGGGTCCTACCATTTTTGCCCAAACCACCATTTTCTACCATTAGCTAAGGCCGATTTTCACACCTAGGGTCACTAACATTTGGATTTTAAGCGATTTCGTGTCCATAAAAGTTTGGATTTCATCTTCTCTTTGTAAGAGCTACACTTTGACCTAAATTTTTTTGATTTTGACCGCGTAAATCTCCTACATTAGGAAGATTTGAAATTTTAAAGTTTTTGGAGAAACTTTGGAGATTTTTCATGGATTTGAGTTCTTATTTTTTTAAATTTACCTTAGAGTCCATTACATTGCAATTTTAAAATTGATTTGGATAAATTTGGTATTTTTAGACAAATGGCTCCAAGAATTTCAAAGGGGAAGAGAAAATTTTAGTATGATGAAAGTAAATTTGTGAATTTCAAGCTTTAGTACATTTCTTAGCAATAAGAAATTTATTCAAGAGAAAGCCTTTGAAAATCCTGGAGGTATTCTTGAAGAACTTATTGCAAATCATCAATGTGATCACTGCTGAAGCGATGCTGGGTATTGTTAGAGAGTTTTATGTAAATATGTATTATCTTGAGAGTGAATATATACTTGTTAGAGGCCAAATGGTTGAATTCACCCCTGCTCGCATTAATGCATTTTATGAGTTACGAGCACCTTTTTCTTGTGAATATGAAACTTTCCTATTATGAATGAATTTTTGGATATGATTGTAAACTTTTTGACTGATGGAAAAGGGGAGTGGAGGGTTAAACAAAGGCTAAAAGTTAACTTCCCCCTTTCTACCTTGAATCCTGTATCAAAAGCCTAACACTATTTCATTTCTGCAAGACTTTTGCCTACTAACCATCACAATGAATTTACTGTAGATAGAGCTTTTCTGAATTACTGTATGTAGAACATGAAGAATATAAATATTGGGGCTATCATTCATAAAAGTATTTAAACAAGTTCAAACGGAGAGACTACAGGTGGACTAGGAAACCCCAGCCTGATTCATGCCTTGTGCATTCAATCAGGTGTAGCAATTGAAGATAATGATGAGGTAGTCTATCCCCTGAAACCCATTACTAAACTAAATTTGAAACCCTATGAAGCCCATGTAGGATGGAAGTGGAGTAGGAAAGCTGATGAGCCTTCTTCTAGTCATGAGAGACCATCTACATCTAGAGAGCCTACTCTGCATGATGTTATGGATCAGTTGGAAAGGTTGAACACTAGTGTAGAGGGACTAGAAGCAAGGAATAAGAAAATTGATGATTATCAAGTGTGGTGGAGAGAATATAAGATAGCTTATCATGACACACAGATGAGATTTTTCAGGGGAGACACTAGTGTTGTATTTCCTACTTACCCTGAGTATACTCCATACCAGCCTGAAGAACCTGATGATGGTGGAGCTCCTACAGAAGATGAAGACTGGTAGTTTTTATAATTTTATTCTTAATTTACTTTTATTTGTGTTTTGTGTATGTGCTGTACCTGAGACTCTTTCTGATTAGTATCTGTAATGTACTATGTATTTGGTTATACTTGTTGTAGACTTTATGTTGAATTGTGATGTATGTGATGTTATAGTAGAGTTTTCATGTGTTTGGTTTGTTAGTCTAGTCTGTGATAGTAACGGTTGGATGTTAATGTTGTGTGTGTAGTTTATGTTTCATGTTTTTAGAGTTATTCTTTTATGAATTTCTAACCCATATTTGTGTATAGAAATGCTCTTACTTTATTTAGGCCTATTGTTATACTTTATGAAGAAAAACCTGTTTAAACTCAAAGGTATGAAAAGCCCAACATATTAAGGTATGAGTTATATGTTTATATCTTTTCTTTCTTCCCATGTTAATTGTATTGATATTCAAAAATCTAAGTTTGGGGGAGGGAAAGAATTAACTATTAATTGTTCTCATTTAAAAGTATTTTCAAAATTATTAACATGATTTCCTGTGATAGAACTCAATTTTAGATAACTGTATTTTGATTTTATTTAAGTATTTTGTAAAGTTGAATGAAGGTATTTGATAATGAAATGTAATTTTGTAGGCAAAGATATTTGGTATAAGAGAATAGGACTATAATCAACTATTCAAAGTAAGAAAAACTGTATGTTTGAAATATTAAGAATCTTAAAACTTTATGTGATAGGAAATGATTGAGACTCTATGATGAATCATTAATAAGCTAAAGAAATGCCTATAAGATAAAGGAATGCGGTAAGTTTTAAATTTAGGGTGAAAAGGGTGAAGTTCAAAATCATTAAAGGCTATCCAGATACATTAATCCTCACTTAAAAGAAAAGAAAAGAACAAAAAATAAAAGAAAAGCAAAAAAATGAAAGAAAGAAAGTGAGGAGATGCTTGAGGAGATGCCTAATAAAAAATTGGCTTCACTTGGACCTACCTAAAAGGAAAAACTTAATTACTTTCCTGAACTTATATGTGTGGATTAACATCCTTACTAGTAGTGTTCTCATAAACTTCTTTTCATGTAATCCTTTTGAGTGCCTTAATAGGACAATCTACAGTCATTTTTGAAATGAATAGAAGGCTAGAACTCTTAGACTTGATTACTAGATAGTCTTACACCTGTAGAATTTACTTGAACTATTCAAAGATCTTTATGAAAATCTTACTCTTGTACTTATCTAAATCAAAATTATGGTATTCTAGAAAGAAAGTTCATTGCAGTGGATCATTATTTTATGTTAACTAAATTACTTGAGGATAAGTAATAGTTAAGTTTGGGGGATCTTGATCCACTGAAAATTTGATAGCTTTTTTCTATTCATTTCATACGTATTTTTGATGATACTGCACTTTAAATAAATTTATTTTTCATGATTGTATGGAGGTATAATGATTTTAGGCCTTTGGAGCAAAAGGAAGCGAAAAGGAGCAAATTTGGAGCAAAAGGGACAAAAGTGCATTATATTGAAGTAGCGCTGAACAGCGCTGTCACCAGCACTGGACCACACTGTTTTATAAAGAGTTGCGACCATATTGGCGGAATAATGCGTCAAATGACGCTTTATCCCGCATCGGATTGCACCCTATCCCGATTTTAAACTAGATTCAATGTATTTAGCCGGATTTTGTAGGTTTGCTTGAGGAAACTCTTGGGAATTCAGTTTTAGCCAAATTTAAACACTTTTGGAGCCAAGTTTAGAGAGGGGAGAAGAGGAGAGAAGAGTTTAGTGTTTAGAAAGAGTTTCTTTCCATTTTGTTTAGGAAATCTAGGTTTTGTGTTTTCTCTTCTTAGGAGTGTAAGAGGAGAGGGAAAGTGAGAGATTTCTTCTTCCTTACTTATCTAAAGAGAGAATTTTGTGTTGTTGTGAAGAAAGAAGAGAAGTTAAAGGAATTCCTTGAGATTCACTTGGGGAAGAGTTTAAGATAAGTTGTCTTTACTTTACTCTGTTTGAATGACGTTGTTTTTATATATAAAATCCATGTTTTGTCATCTTTTCCTCATGAGTCTTGAGTAGATTTCTTTGTCTTTCTCCTTTTCATGTGTTGTGTTGATGTTGTGATATGCAAATGATGTGCCAATTTATTATGGAGAATGTGTGATAACTTTTTCACTTCAAACTTCATTTACTTTTTGATCTGACCAATTGAATTGTTAGAAGTTGTTGGGAAACATATTTTCTGAAAGGATTATGAGTTCCACAACAAAAGTGAAGGTCACATTCAATGTTCATGAATGAGAGACGTAGTTCATGGGGATTGAGTGCAAATAAATTGGAAAGTATACTTTGATGGGCGTAGAAATCCTCAATTTGGTCCTAATGTTTGGAAACTGAGGCGAGAGTTAGCCTTCAGGCGAAGGGAAGTGGGAGCTTTGGAGTGAGAGCCAGTATCTTCCCAGCCTAACCACGAATTTGTGGACTAAACATAAGATTAGCCATTGTTTTTTATACGCTGAAATATGGGTAAAGAATAGGAATGCTCCTATTTTGTACAGTACATTTGTATCACTGATCTATGTCACAATAATCATCATATTATGATTGGAAAGGAGGAAGAAACTTTTTTGCAACTGAACTTTGTTATAAATTTAGTCTTGTGTTAGTTTAACTTTACTTTGGTAGAAAAAGTAATTAAAAATGTTTGTCTTCATTTTAAGAGTTAAACTTACTTGCAATTGTGTTGTGATTCGATAAGTGATTTCTATGCTACGCCATAAAACTAAAACCTCCCTGTGGGATCGATATCCAGGACTCCACTAAAGCCGTGTATTACTTGAGCGATACTTATACTTGCGCTTAATTGTGTGACTCATTATAAAACTAAATCAATATATATATATATATATATATATATATATATATATATATATATATATATATATATATATATATATATATATATATATATCTATATCGAGTTCATAAATTTTAGTAAATTAAAAAAGTCGCATCAGTCACCATCCACCTATGAAAGGCCAGCTATGGGTAGTGGTGAAGTCAATTGGGCGGTAAAAAGTGTCCATGAGTTGAATTTGAATGGAATATGGTTTAGGCCACTTTAGGTTTGACTTGGGTTTGACTCATGGAACTGAGCTTGGGTTACTCTCAAAGTGGTTTGACCTGGTGACCAGCTTGGGTGGTCAGGTCCCAGTCATGGGGATTAGTGATTAAACAAGAGTTAGAATGAGTCATGAGAGGGTTTAAGTGCTTTTTAAGTGATCTTGAAAGAAGGTCCTCCTTTTTCCATCTAAGGAGTGGCGACATGTGCATGGCTAAGGTGGATCACATGTGGCTTGGACGAAGCGTCACGACTTGCATGTGGCTTGGCCAGTTTTCATGAGGAAAGATTTTTGGCATTTTTGTGAGGTGTTATCATAAATACAAATTTAGGAAATTTCAATCATGAGACTTAGGACTTATGGTTTGATTTTAATTAAATGGATGAGGGAATGTCATGTCAAGTTGGATGGGCTTTTGGTTGAGCTTGATTTGGTGAGCTTTGGTTTTGGTTTTAAGAGTATCAAAACTTAATTATGATGGGCTTCATGAAATCTTGAATTTATCATGATGGAATTTAGGGGTTAGGCTTGGTGAATTTAGATTTGGCATGTGTACTAAAATTTATTGAATTTTGGATTTGGGGTAGATTTGGTGTGAATTTAAACATGGACTTGAAGTTGAATGACTTGGATTTGGATTTAAAATTTGGTGGGATTATATTTGAATTTGAAATTTGGTGGATTTGGGTGAAGAGGATGTGTGGGGTGAAGTGAAGTGTAGGGTGTGAATGTAGACTGCAGTGAGTGACCAAGTAATCAAGGGTTTTCCTTGGGCCTCATGGTCTCTTGGGAATTTTGTTTGAGTTTCATCATGTTGGTCTTAACAAACTCAACCAAGTGTTGAGTGTTTGAGACCACCCATGTGAGACTTCACAAAAGAGCCAGGAGGTGGTTTGATCTTCTAAGTGGTGGTGGGCCCCATCACTAGTCTTCTAGGATAATCAATAAGAAAGTCATATGACTAGATCCTTTGTTATAAAAGAAAAAATTAGACATCACCAAAATGAGGTCAACAAGCAGTTCCATGGTGGTATTCGGCTTTAGTTTCTGTGAAGTATTTGTTTTTTTTCTTTTGGGTGTTCCCATGTTATTATGATGTTGTTTTGTGGTATTGCGGTTGTAATGAGTTGGGATTGAGGTTTTATTTTATCCATATTTGAGTGCTATTGTGGTGTTGTAATGGGTGTTATTATGGTGTTATCATGATTTTATTGTGGTGTTATTGTGTTGTTATTGTGATGTTATTGGTGTGGTATTGCCGCAATTCTATTATGGTATTTGACTTGTGTTTATGTGATTTTTTTGGTGTTTCATTGTTATTATGATGTTATTTTGCAATAATATAATTGTATTAACACGAGATTGAGATTGTATTTTGTTCATATTCGGGAGTTATTGTGGTGGTACTGTGGTGTTATTCAACTAATATTTTTTTGAAATTTTTGTTATTTTTCTTTTGGGGGTTTTCTTGTTATTATGATATTATTTTGCAGTATTGTTGTTGTATTAAGGTATGATTGATGTTTTATTGTTTTATTGTTGTATTAAGTTTTTATTGTTTTCCTTTTGGATATTGTCCTATTATTATGATGATATTTTGCTGTATTGTAATTGTATTGAGGTGGGATTAATATTGTATTTAGTTTATTTTTGAGTGTTATGGTGGTATTAGTAAGGTGTTATTGTAATGTTTTTGTGGCGTTGTTGTGGTGGTATTATGGTGATATTCGACTGGTTTTTTTGTAAAGTATTTGTTGTTTTTCTTTTTCGGTGTTTTCATGTTATTATTCTTTTGTGCAGTTTGGCGAGTTTGGAGATGTTTGTAATGATTCAATTGTAGATAGATTTCTTTTCACTATTGTACACAAAGAAGAAAAAGCATATGAATGCTTATACACATCATCTTCGATTTACTGTTCAAAATGAACACAGTGGTTTTTTTGCCAAATTTCAGAAAAATTAAGACGAATGACTTTTTATGTGGTAAAAATTGTTTTGAGAAAGAGTTGAAATTCACCAACATGGTGTAGTTCAAAAATTCAGACACAAAGACTGGCTGTCCAACAATGATTCAAATATGCAAATAATGTTCGAGGCAACTGAATAATTAAAATAATTGTAGAAAGTCATAACCACTTCTTAGTGAAGCCCTTTGATAAGCATATTCTACGTTCTAACAGAAGGATAATCAAAATCAAGATAGTTGTGCTCAGACAATGACAAAATCAGGGATCAGAGGTACATATGCATTTAACTTTCTTGCTACGAAGTTGGAGGAGTTGAGAAACTTGAATGTACTAAAAGAGTCGCCTTCAATTTCATTCAAGAAGAGAGATGAGCTAGAATTAAAAATGATGACGCTAATTCTCTATTACAATTATTCATAAAGAGATAAGTTAAGGATAATATGTTCGCATGAGACTTCCAAATTGATGAGCAGGGTAGGTTGATGTTCTTTTTTTAGAGTGATGTCACTGTTGACCTCATTTTTTGTGAAGTTTAGTTTTTCTCTTAGAACTTAAGATCTAGCCATAGGATTTTTCTATTGACTATTCTAGAGGACTAGTCATGGGACCCACCTCACTTAGAAACTCAAACCACTGCATGACTCTTTTGTGAAGTCTTATATGGGTGGTCTCAAGCCCTTACTCCTGAGTGAGATGGCTAGGTCCAACATGTTGAAACTCAAAAACGAGTTCCTATAGGATCACGAGGCCTTAGGATGACTTTGGGTGGCTTGGTCATGCCTCACTTATTCACCCTAAGCCTTACCAGGATTACCAAATTTCACCCAATTTACCTAAAATTCACCAAAAAAATACCCAAAATTACCAAAAACTCCCAAAATTATCCAAATTACCCAAATCGCGCAATTTCCCACCTCACAAATCTCCAAATTTACCAAAATAATCATTTTTACTAAAATTACCAAAATCCTCCTCAAATCCCAAAATACCCTAATCCAACCAAATTGACTAAAATTACCCAATTTCCATGAAATCCCAATTTCTAAAAAATTCCCGAAACTTTAAAATTAATACCCAATTCATATAAACCATAAATCCAAATTAATCATAACCCTGCACAAAAGTTCACTCCATACCCTAAATTTACCAAATTGAACCCTCGTACCAAACCTAAAATTCACCAAATATAAATCCCAAATTCCATCATCCTAAGCCTCATGAAATTTCCCATGGTTGATTCCTAACTAAATTAACAATAAATCTAAGACTAAAACCACCTCGTGATTAAATTCTAGAAGCCCATAATTTGCGCTCAATTTCCAAATCTCCTTCAACCCAACCCACATGACAAAATCAACTCCCCCATGATTAAATTGAGCAAAGCTAACCATCATTAATCAACCAAAAGCAAAATTTTTCCAAAGATTTGAAATTGTCACCTTCACCTTTAATTCAAGCTGTGTAAGCTATGTATGTGCCATGGGCAAGCCATATGGCTTCATTCAAGCCCATATGACTTCATCCAAGCAATATGGAAGCCATGAAGCCAAGTACAAGCCTCATGTGAGTCGCCTTGCCATTTAGGGATAAAGAAGGACTGATGCGGACTTTTTATTATGCAAGAACTTATGAACACAAATTTATATATTTATAATGATTTTGTAAAGTCCAAACTTCAACGCAAGTATACATATCATATCAAGTAATACAGGGCTCTAATGGAGTCCTGGTTATCCATCCCACAGGGAAGGCACATTCCTTACAATAGATATCGTAATATTGAAATCCAATACTCAAATTGCAATTAAAGTTTACTTCTACTAACAAGATGTAGAAAAAAAATAACAGTTAAGCAAACCACAATTACTTCTAATATCTTTAAACAGAATTAACTAACACACACACACTAAGCTTTTTATTTGAAAGGTTTTGATATATATATATAAAGTGTCTTTCCTCTTGCAATGATTATATGATGTGTGAATGATATAGAATGATTATTTATTGTATTGTGCCAAATAGGAGCATAAATGTTTCTTTACCCTCAAAAGAGTACCCCCTCTTCCAAGCATGTAAAGAACATTGACATATCCTAAGTTCAATCACTAAATCTAAGGCTAGGCTGGGAGGATACCGACTGTCACTACGGAGCTCCCACTCACCCTTCACCTGAAGGCTAACCCTCGACTTTAGTTTCCAATCTTAGGACCAAATTGGGGATCTCATCCTGTCACCCTGAAACCTCTAATTTGATGCCCATCAAAACACATTTCCTTATTTATTTGCACTCAATTTCCATGAACTATGCAATTCATTCATGGACATTGAATGAATTCTTCATTATTATTGTAGGAAACTCAATCCTTTTGGAGTTAATGTACAACAACAGATTTTAACAATTCAATTGGCCAGATCGAAAAGTAAATTAAGTTCGAAATGAAAAACCATCACAATTTTTTCAATACTTTAAAAGCACTTCAAATCCACATCATCACATCATCACATCTCTATGCAAGAAGAAAAACAAAGGAGACTACTCAGAATTCATAGAGAAGACACAATAAAATATGGATTTTATATATAAAAGAAAAGTCATACAAACGACAATAGCAAATACAAATTATCTCTTTCTCTTCCCCAAGCAAATCCCTTGATGTTCCTTTGAATCCTTTTCTCTCTTCTTTGCAACACTCAGTTCCCTCTTTAGAATGGAAAGGAAGAAGTAATCTCTCACGTTACTCCTTCTCCTTCACTCCTTAAAGAAGAATCCCTCTCAAATCTTTTCTTCTACGCTCACTCTTCCAAACCCTAACTCTAAACTCACACTCTCTCTACTTCTAGACTCTTCTCCCCCTTCTCAAATTTCGTCCAAAAACAGTTAATTATATGTTAGAAACGAATTCCCAAGAGTTTCCTTAAGCATCTCTTCAAAAAGTCGCCAAAACTCTTAATTTTTGAATTGCACCGACATAGGGCGCCGACAGCGCTCTATCATCTATTTAATTATGGAGTCTCTCGAAGTTGGCACCGGCAGCGCCCATTCTAGCGCCGGCGGCGCTAGAAGCTGTTTTCTCCCATTTCGCTCCTTTTCACTCCGAATTCGTTACTTTTTGCTTCTTTATGCTCTAATCACCTAAAATCATCATACCTGCAATAAATCATGAAAAATACCTTTCTTTAAAATGCAATATCGCTAAAAATGGGTAAAATTATATAGCAAAAATGGTATATATTTTTGGTGCATCAAAATCCCCCAAACTTAACTATTACTTATCCTCAAGTAATCCTTTTACTAAATAAATATATAACTCAAGACAATGTTCTTTTCACCTGTAGGACACTAAAATTTTTCATTTAAAGGAATATATTGTTAAGACTTTTAGAAAGAAATTCTGTAACTCAGGTCAACACTACAGGTATAAGAATATTCAACAATCAAGTCCAAGGGTTCTAGTCTTCTATTTATTTCAAGATAAATCATAATTTGTCACATTAAGAGTGACTTGAAAGACTATATGAAAAAGGAGTTCATGAAAACTTCATCAGAATGTAGGCCAATACTTTAAATATAAATTTAGAAATGAAATCAAGTTCTCCCTTTAGGGTGACTCAAGTGAAGTCAATTTTTGATTATGCATCTCCTCAAGCTTCTCCTCATAAATATTTTTCTTTATTTTTCTTTTCTTTTTCTTCTTTCTTTTTTGTCTTTTGGGATTGTTTTTCAATCCTTCTTTTCTTTTATTTCCTTTTTCTTTTTTTTCATGAGGATTACTATATATGGATTGCCTGTAATGATTTTGAACTTCACTCTCCTCTTTCTAAAGTTCAAACGTGAAACACCTCCTTACTTTATAATTAGGTATGAGCTTTATTATTTATCATAAAGTCATAATCTCTTCTTAACACATAATACTTTTTCTCTTAACATTTAAAAAATACAGGTTTCTTTACTTTAAATAGCTAACTATAATCAAATCCTTTCATACCAAATATCTTACCCCTATAAAATTAACCTTTATCACTAAAAACTTTCATCCAATCCTTCCATAATATTCAACTGAAATAAAAAGTTTTAGTTATCTAAAGTGAAGTTCAACTGCCTGAAGTTATGCTAATAATTTTTTAAAATATAATAATTGAGAACAAATAAGAGTTAATATTTTTCTACCCTCCTCCAAACTTAAATTTTTTTAATGAATTTGAAACAGTAGAGAGTAAAAGAAACAAACCCTTTTGTGTCGGGATCTTGAAATCTTCAAAAGCTATCTAGTATTAGTTAAAATTTACAGCTAGCAGGTATGAAATAGTTAGTAACAGTGATATAAAATTTTTAAACATTTGCAGGGTAAAGAGATATCAACTTTAAACATCTAAACATCCAACAAAACAACACAACTACTAAACAAACTGTCACAACACTACACATTTCATTTAACAATTTCAACTTTTCATTACAATGCTACAGTACATCAACAAGCTCACACATCACATAGAAAGTAAATAACTACTACATCACAAAAATACAACACATAAAAAGAAAAACAGAAGCAGAAACAGACAAACTACCACTCTTCATCACCAGCTTCATCAGTAGGGTCAGCAGGACCAGGTCTATATGGTGTATAGCTACGACAAGTGGGGAATATCACACCAGTCTCCCCCCTCATGAATCTGACCTAGGTGTCATGATATGAAATATCATACTCAACTCTTCTTCTCATATAATCCTCATTCACATCACTTCTAGCCTCAAACAAATCCATCCTACCATGGAGTCTATCCATACTATCACTCTGTAATCTCAACTGCTCCATAATATCGGACAATGTAGGGGGCTCAGACGTAGATGGAATGTCGTAGCTCGTAGTAGGAATATCAGTACTCCTACAGTCATCTCATGCTCCCACATGAGACTCATAAGTACGAATGATAGTCTTGGTAATCGGTCTAAGTGGTATAGCTACCTCTTCAGAACTGATGAATTCTACTTCAGACTGTACACACAGGCCATGAAACCGGGCAGGATGTCCTAATCCTCCAGTGGTCTCTCCTCTAGCAATAGACTCAATGTTCTTGAAGACAATAGCTCCAATATCAATCTTCTTCATTGTCTGAATACAATAATTCAAAATTACTATATCCCTTGTAACTTCACTAGTACCGAAAATGAAGGAGGAAGACGAAAGCAAGGGAGAAATTCACGGGTCCCAGTGTCAAAATCGCAAAATATAAGGATTTTGACCTTTTTCTGTATTCGGGTGCAGGCGGCGCTCGATAGGGCGTCGATGGCGCTCTATTTATCTAATCAGCTAAAGTCTCTATATTTGGGCGCTGGTGGCGCCAGTGCAAAATTTTTTCTGGGTCCGAATATTTTTTTGTAATTTCAATCATTTCGTCCTCCATAATCTCATTTAATACTTCATTAAGCATCTATTTCATCACACAAGCAATAACTAACACAATTCTTACACAAACAACACAAATCATCACTTCTATATATAAAATCTACATTACAACATAAACACTAACATGTTCATCAAATCAAATCAACGACCCTTAGACTTTTTAGTGTTGCAAGTACATTACGATAAGCAAACACTAAAAATCTAAGCACACACAACGAAATTAAGCATAATAAATCCAAATGCAAAATATGAAACAAAGCAAAGAAAATACTAAACACACCAAACAAAACTAAGCAAAGCAAATCAAACACACATCAAGCACAAGCAGAATCCAGTAGTCACTTCTCATCAGTCTCCGAACTATCTTCCTCTCTGATATCTCCAATAGATTGACGATGCACGAACAAATTGCAGAAGGGACGAAATGGGAATTCATCAGATGAATCCTCAGCAATCACAACATTCTTCTTGAACAAATTAATCAGGCTCATTTCAATCTGACCAGTGTGATCAAATTATTCCTTCATCCTTCAGTTTATGTGATCAAATAAATCAAAAATATTATTAATGGCATTCAAAACATTATGTACCTCTTTTTCCAACTGCTTGATTTTCTTCAGTATCACTCTGGAACTTTTAGGAAAGTAAGGCTGAATGATTTGTGAAGTCTGAGTTGGTTGATCAGCAAGCATATCCATATCACCTTCATCTCCTACTGTTTGGTAGTCATAAAGATTAGTTGGATCAATAGGCCTTTAGGGAAGAAGAACCTTTTTCCAACTCTCATACAGAACTTGTGATTGACTACACAACAGAAATATGGTGAACAGGTGTCCAAGCCCATATTTAGATCCATGAACTATCAATTCCAAAACAGATTTCACAATTATATTTCCAATATCAATCAGCCTTCCAGTTTAAATACAAAAATTTAAAATAGCACTTTCCTTGGTTACTTTACTAACCTTCAAAGTTGGAAATAACTTCGCCGAAATAAAATAATGCCTGTTGACCTCATTTTTGATGAGGTCTCCTCTTCTTCTCTTTAGTACTTAGGATCTAGCCTTAGGCTTTTCCTTTGACTAATCTTAGAGGACTAGAAGTGGAACCCACCCTTTAGAAATTTCAAACCACTTCTTAACTCCCCGCAAACTCCACAAACTTGACTATAGACCCCTAATCACCTAGAGGGTTGAAATCAAATGTGGAAGTTTAAAGGATGAGTTCCTATAGGACTCTTTGGCCTTAGGATCGCCTACTGGTGGCTCGGTCCAGTGAGGGCTGACTTACACATACACTACATTTATACACTACACTTTCAAACACCTGCTAAAACCACACCCATACCCAACTTGATCTCCTCGACTCATAAAGGTGATTCACATGGATGGTCCTTAACCCCTAAGCCCTCGGGCTAGAGGGTTAGGAACAACATAGTGGATGCCTCAAATGAGTCCCTTCATGGCTCATATGGGCTTGATATGGCTTCATGGCTCAACCAAAATGATTTCATTCCACTTACAATTACCCAATCTTCAATTTTCTAAATTTTCAATTTTTGACCCCGGACCCTACACCCGCCAGCTCTACCCAAAACCCTTGAAACCACCCAAAATTTGCAAAATCACCTAAATTACCCAAAATTCCTCAAAATCAATCACAAACATTCCCACATTACTCAAATTGATCATCCATACCCAAAAATACCAAAAATTCCAAAAATACCTCTCAATACCCTCCAAATACCCAAAATGCCCCTCTTAGCCAAAAAATCCAAAAATTTGGAAAATTCCCAGAAAATTCTAGAAAATCCCAAATATTCCCAATTTCATTTTGTTCAACTACACCATGGGCCAATTTTGTCAATTTACCCCACTTTTATCAAAATCCCTAATTTGACCCATTTTTAACCCTAAGTGAACCCAATGTCAAACCAAATCTACCCAATTGACCCAAATTCTGGTCCAATTCAATTCTAAACTTCAATTCAACATCCCCAAAACCAATCTAGACCAAATTCAAGCCCAATTTGATTGACATTTGAATCCAATTTCACTTTAGACCTTAAAGCCCAATTTGGACCCATGGCCCAAACCTAATCCAAACTAACCCAATTCAATTCCAATTAACCCCAAATCTTTTCTAAACTTTCCTTAACATCCCCACAAACAAAACACTAACATGATTTGCCCAAAATTTAGACCCAAACCCCACTCAAATTCAACCCAAAGCTAAAAGGCCCAATTTCGACCTAAACCCAAACCTAACCCAAATAAGCCCAAACCCCAAAATCAAAACCCAACCAAAGCCAAAACCTCTTTGAAACACTCCCATAAACATTTCCCAACATTTATTTTACATCAATTTCAACCCTAGCCCAACATTGGCCCAAGTTAGCCCAATTTGACCTATATTGGCCCATTCACCAAGGAAGCCTAAATTCAACCCAATTCAAACCCAAATCACTCCCAACTTGCTTCAAATCACTCTTGACACATCCATGAGCTAAACCCAACATTTGTTTGGCCCAATCCTTCACAAAATTCCCATCCATAAATTTATTTTCAAACCAAAAGCCCACTTTCTTAAACCTTCCTAAAAGCCCAAACTTCATGCCAAAGCCCTTATGACAAATTCTTCTCATCATACCCTTAATTAAAATCATCCCTAAGTTCAAATAAATCATCAAATGGTTCCAAATCAAGCCATGTGCCAAATCCCATCAAATCACTCCTAAATTACCAAAATTCCTAAAAACCTCTTTCATGAAAGTCGACTTAGCTTTTTCCAAGCCAAAGGTGAGCCATGAAGTCATGCATGAGCCACATGTGAGCCATGAAAACCTTGGACACTTCACCATACCCAAAATGGCAAGAAGAGGGGACCCTTTAATGATTCTCTTAAGAGTGATTAACCACTCCCATGTCTCCCCTAACTCTTGCTTAAGCTTAATTGTACTTGGATTGTGACTTGACCCCACTAATCAAGCCGATCAAAGTGACTTTCCCTTCAGCCCAAATCGCCTTGGAGGGTGAGCCTAACCCAAAACCAAGGGTTGACCCATTTAGACCCAAAACTAGCCCTTTCCCATTCCACTTTGATTCAAACCCTTTACACATGTCCATGGCCAATTGTTTGCACAAATCTCCAGCCCTGACCCACCTGGACCTGAAGGTGACCCATGCTCGCCGGCCACCCGCCCGGGTCGCCGGAAAACACCATGGCCGAGACCTCGGGAGGAGCCAAACTTTGGAATTCCACTTCGCCGAGTCGCCCCATGCCTAATGGCCACCATGGCCGTTCTTCCTCGACCTAAGCAGCTGATCCCAAGCCCTAACTCCCCCTGGGAGGCCCTCCACCCTCTCCTATCTAAACCCCACCTCTCTCGGCCATGAGGAAGAGCTGAACCAGACCTTACTGAAACTCTGCCAAAATTGCTCCAGATCATTCTCCATACTTAGAAGCAGCTTGATCCCCGTGCCAATTTGCCCTAATCCCCACCAACGAGCCCAATTTCTCGGCCCAAAATTCCACCCAAAACCAGGACACTTCTCCACAATGGATCAATCCTCAAATTGATTGGTCCTACACCTTCACCGGACCAAGGGAAGAAGTCCACCAAGAAAAGCCCCCTCTCTAGGCCACCCAGCTGTTCCGTACTCCAAGCTTTGTGATCGAGCTTGGTCGAAATCATACCTAGGCAATTCACTGCACCGTGAGACTTCATCTCGAGCTTGTCGGGATCCAATCGAAGGTGACACAACCCTCAGATTGAAGCCACACTTCTCTGAGCAAAGGTATGAGCTAACTCTTTATCCCGAGCTTCTGGAGATTCTTCATTTCAAATGCCTTAATTTCAATGCATGATCACCGTATAGATGTATTCCTCTCTTCAAGACGAATCCATAGAGCATAAGAACACGAAAATCCGTTGAAAAATGAGTGAGTTCTTAGGGTTTTAGTGTGGACGGCTCTCGGGTGAGGACGCTTGAGGACGATGAACGGATGCCGTTCATTCCATACACGCGCGGAAGAACGGCCAGGATCACGCCGGATGAGGAGACGGAGCGATATAGCGGGCCCCTGGAGCGCTGAGTCGGATGGCGGCGTCGAATCAGTAAGCGCCACGCGGTGCTTCGGAGCTGCCTAGGATGAGTTAGCGCCGCCGTTTTAAATAGAAAATTAGGGTATTTTTCTATTTATTTAATTCCCTAAACTTCAAAAATGCATAACTTTGTGTAGAAAAATCAGAAAAATAAAATAAAAATACCCTCTTGCTCAGTGAACAGAGGAGAATAATGTGGAAAAGAAATCATTTAATTTCATCAAGTATTTTATTTTTAATGATTTATTTACCCTCTGCATTGTTTTAATTCTCCATGCATATAGGAAATTCACCATGGCATGAGGCCATAGGGCTTTTGAAGCCTCTGAATTTGGGAACATTCCCTGAATTTTCCAAAGTCAGAGGCCATCCCTATGAGAAGTTATTGATTTTTCAAATTCATGTTACTGTTTTGAGTATTTTAAATCCAATAATTAGCATGTTGTGAAATAAATTCTAGGAAAATTTGGTAATGTTTCTTATGACCAGAGGACCCTAGGAAAAATAGGTTTTTAATTAATTCACTTGAATAACCCTAATCGGCTTAAACACCCAAAATAGGTCCTTAATTAATTAGAGCTAATCATACACCAAATTGACTTGAAATCAATTCTCCACTGACCTTTAGGATCAGAGGAACCCACCATAAAAATTTGAAGTCAATTGGACTTGGTTAGCCCTACCAAATGGGTTGATTAAGCCATTTAGCCAACTTAAACTTTAAAAATTCATAACTTTCAAAATGCTTTTCAAAAATTCACCAAATTGGTTTTGGAGCCTCTCTGATATTAGGGGAATTTAAGAAAATTAAAATTTCAATTTTCTAAAAAGTTAATTTTTTGCATTATTTTAATATTTTAATAAATAAAAAAATAATAAAAATCACAAAAATAATAAAATTCACTAAAATGTCACATTTTGAATTCTAATCACTTAGGAACAAACCCCATAATTTTCTTAAGTCTCTATGATGAGATATTAAATTTTAAAGCCCTAAGGTAATTTTAAAATTTAAAAAATGTATATTTCTAGTATGCCCATTAAAATAATTCTAATAAATCAAAGAAAAATCAAAAAATTGTAAAAATTGATTCTCTGATTTCCTTGATATCAGAGAGATTTTTTGAAAAATATAAAATTCATTTTTCAACCTTTATTTTATTTTTTAAATTAATTAATACTCCAAAACTCAAAATAATTATAATAAAAAGAATATAATTCAAAAAATCACCAAAATTGGTCCAAGTGGTCCTCTGGTCATTAGGAATGTTCCATAATTTTTTTAAAGACAGAAACTTTCCCTTGGTCATATTATTAAATTTTCTTTGGGAATCCCTATTTTCCACCAAAAATAATTACATAAATAAATTAAATACAGAAAAATCATATTTTCTCCTCTCATGTCTTTATTGACATATGAGTGAAGTCACATAAAAATTTCAATTTCATTTAAGCTCAATTTAGTGAGTTATGAAATTATTAAGCTTGAAGGGCAAAATGGTAATTAAAATCCCAATCTTTAATTAAAACTTTAGGTTTAATAAAATTAAAGGGTAAAATATTTGATCCTAATCTGATTTGGATGATTGAAATATAAATAATTAAAGGGTAGAAACCTATTAAACAATTTAAAAATAATTGAAATGAACTTTAATTAAATAATTGATTAAATTTGGAGGAATAATAAAATTGGAATTATTAAAATAGGGATATTATTAGGAAGAGATTTGTTCTTTAATTCAAGAATCCCTAAATTAATCATCTCAATAATATTTAATTCCTAATTAAAATGATAATTCAAATTTAAGATTTAAAATGCTAAAAGACTTAATCATTAAATTAAATTAAAGTTAAATTATTTAAATCAAACCCTTTTAAAATAAAATATTAAATTAAAATTAAAAATAAAATAAAATAAAATAAAATAAAATAAAATAAAATAAAATAAAATTAAATCATATTAAATTAAATCAATTTAAATTAAATTAAATTAAACTAAATTGAAGTAAATTAAATTGAATTAAATCAAATTAAATTAAAATTAAATTAAATTAAATTAAATTAAATCATATCAAATTAAATTGAATTAAATTAAATTAAATAGTAAAATCAAGTTAAAATTAAAATCAAATTAAATTAAATTAAAATTAAAACTAAACCAAATTAAATTAAAGTTAAATTAAATTGAATTAAAAGTAACATCACCTAAGACATAAAGAAATTCAAAAATAAAAATAAAGCAACTTGAACACAATTCCAAATTTAAACCCGTTAACTGAAATTAAATCATAAACCATTTGAACATCAATTTGCCCTCGGAAGCTTTTGTTGTCACAACTCCTAAATGGAGTGTTAAGTGAAGTGTTACCTCACTTATAGGATATTCAAATGTCCTAGTTCACTGAGCAAGGTAACAAAACTTGAACTCCCGGACGATTAATTCATTTGAATAATTAAATTCTCTTAGACTTAAAATAATCCTAGAAATATTGAAAAGATGTTTAAGACTCGTTTTAAGCACTTCCTCGATATGATAGGATATTTATAAGAACAATTGAACTTAATTGTTCTTTGATGAAGAAAATCGTCCTCAAACCCAAAATACAAGAACCTAGACGTCATAGAGAGTGACTAGCTATAGGATTAGGAACTTGGTAGAAAACCATAACCCTTCCCTTAGCTTTACCTAGGAACTTGATTTAAATGCTTAAATATTCTAATTGTGTTTTAAGTGCAGCTTGGGATGACGGGAAGACCCTCCAGGTACGCTTTTATTTTATTGCAATTTACCTTATTGCAATTTATTTAATCGCATCGCACTTACTTTTCTTGCATGATAAACAACTGTTGCATGAAAACCCACACATTTAGGATAGTCCCTAAAACTGAAACCAAAACTAAATTAAAAGTCATTACAAGATAAAATTCACCGCCACAACATTTCAAAATATAAAACAACTCAAAATTTAATCACAAAACGTAACAACAAAACTACAACTACAACTAAATTAAAACGTATTGTTGGATGATTGGGAATACCTCGGATGATGTAACCTACGTGTTGCTAACGGGATTTCCCACGGTCTAAATGAAGGTGTGGAACTCATTCAGTTGAGTTTAGCAAATTCATCTGGACTAAGTGAATCCGATAAAATAACGATGCCGGAAGGATGGAACCGTGGGATCTTAACCGGTGTTGTTATAATCAACTTTAAGATTTGTTTTAATTAAAACATAAAAAACACTTGGAAATTAAGATTTTCTCTAAACCAAAACACTTCTCTCTTCTCCTGATTTATGATTTCTAAAACTAAACCTCTGCAACAACAAGGAGCTCGGAGTATGGTGGGCAGCACGACCATCTTCGTCGACAGAAACAATTCTACGACGAATTAAACATTCCTAGAATTAAACAACAAAGCCATAGGACTTCGAGGAAGTTTGCCTAGTGCAACATAAATCCTCAACTCTTCGTTAGGCATTTGCATGATCATATCATGTAAATTAAGCCTTAACCGGTCTTAGGACTCTGAGGTAGTCGTTCGGTACGACATAAACTCTCACATCTTCGAGGCTATTTGCATGACTCTGTCATACGAATATAAGTCCTAATTAATTAAAATTGACAAGATCAAAACATTAAATAAACATTAGGGCTTTCCTAAATTCAAGCCAAACAATAGGATAGTCGGGAAATTACCAAAGTTCGCTTCGAATCTGTGATTTCTCCTACCTTTCTTCCTTTGAATTCCCAAAATAAAATGTTCCAAATTTGATCCATTCCCTATTGAAATTCCAAAATCCAATCCTTTGAAAACCTTAAACTTTGAAATTCTTGAGAGCAGAACTACTGATTATTATCGAGAGTTTTCTTAAGTGATTCCCGTCACTTAAGATGTAATTAACTATAGGGGCTTGCCCTTATAGGGAATTTTAAGAACCCGAGTAATATAAACCCCGTTTAATGTTTTCATATTAAACGAGGGAATTTGTCGGCTTATAAAATTGGTTCGCGGACCAAACGGATGTCACAAATCTCCTAGTTTATTTAATCGAGCCCCATCATCAAGCAAGTGTGTCTATTCTTCGGGATAGATACACGGTTTAGTGGTGCGGTGCTCGTTTATATAAACTATTCGGGATGTGAGATCGACTTGATTTCATAATCTTAAAATCTTCAAATTTAAAAAGTATTTTCAAAATCAAATACTACTTTTCAAATTATTTATTTAAATTAAATTAAAATTCGCCGACAATTTCTATAGGCGACCCCCTTTTCAAAATAAAACACATAACCTAAAATATGCCGACAATGCCATTGCTTTGAAACCAGATTTAAAGATGCAGAAGGGAAACTAATATATCCATTGTCTCTTACTTCCCAATCTTCATTTTCATCCGTCAAATAACAATAAAATTCATTCATATCATCGCTTGTCACATTAAAATTGGAATAGTGGCAGATAGGTACATTCTCAATCATAAAGA
Source organism: Papilionanthe hookeriana x Papilionanthe teres (assembly GCA_022702705.1). Classification (NCBI taxonomy): domain Eukaryota; kingdom Viridiplantae; phylum Streptophyta; class Magnoliopsida; order Asparagales; family Orchidaceae; genus Papilionanthe; species Papilionanthe hookeriana x Papilionanthe teres. The sequence goes on along the minus strand of CM040421.1, from coordinate 131,616,082 downwards.
GATCATTAATTCTCGCAGGAGTGAATTGCACAAACCTACCTTGCACATAGACAAATCCTTGGTTGATCCCGTGAAGATTTGTATAGAATTCTTTCACAACCGGAACGACTACGGCAGTGGTAGTGTAACATAGTACTTCCCAACGCATTTTCTTTATTATCTCTTCAACTCTTGCAGTAGGATTATCCAAACCTCGATTAATAATACCTCTCTCCTTGATAATCCTCCTCTTCATCATCACCTTGGTGAATAATCGCTGAGCCTCGAAACTGATAAACTTCCGTCAATTGAAAATACGAGATCGAGGGGGTTCTATGGAGTAGGAATCCATGGGATGCGAATTGGGAAAGGAAGTTTTCGTTTTTTTGGTGGTTAGAGGTTTAAAATGGAGTTTTGGGAGTTATATGGAAGAAGATCTCGCTCAAAACCACCAAAAATAAAAAATTTAAACTCCAATAACCGTCACCAGGATTTTGGTGCCGGCAGCGCTTAATAGGGCACCGGCGGCGCTCAAATCCTAAAGTTCAGCATACAGTCTCTACTTAGGCGCCGGCGATGCCCATTCTTGCACAGGCAGTGCCAGTGGTAAAAAATTTCACCGAACTTCGTTTGGCCTAAAATTTTCAATATCTCAATTTGATCCAATATTTATCAATTTTTAAAAGTATTTAGGAGCGATTAGGATTCCAAAGTAACTATCTAAAAGCTCGACTACAACAAACAAGCAAAAACACCACAAAGATACATATGGTTTGCCTCCTATAAAGCACTTGGTTTAACGTCGTCAGCCCGACAAACCATTCAGTTAATCGAGATGACTCAACATTAAAACCTCTTTGAAGTCAGGTTGAAACCTGTCAAAGTAAGGCTTTAATTGATGCCCATTAACCTTGAAAATCTTTCCAGTATCTAGATCTTCAATATCAACAGCTCCAAAAAAATGAACTTTTACAAATGTAAAAGGTTCCAACCATTTAGACTTGAGCTTTCTAGAAAATAAGTTCAATCTTGTGTTGTATAACAAACCTTTCTGTCCATGTTCAAATTTCATTTTCAATATCTTCTTGTCATGCCAAAATTTAATTCTCTCTTTATAGATCTTGTTATTGTGATAAGATGCATTTTTAATTTCTTCCAATTCATTCAATTACATAAATCTCTTCTCTCCAGCATTTTTCAAATTAAAATTCAACTCTTTTATCGTTCAATATGCTTTATGCTCCAATTCAACCGGTAAATGACAAGTCTTACCAAACACTAGTTTATAAGGAGACATTCCAATAGGGTCTTAAAAGCAGTCCTATAAGCCTATAATGCAATATCTAATCGAGAAGACCAATCTAATTTGTGATTATCCACAGTTTTCTCCAAAATTCTTTTAATTTCACGATTAGACACTTATGCTAAACCACTAGTCTGGGGATGATAAGCCTTTAGAGATTCTATGAATAATATTATATTTCTCAATCAATCTTTTAATTCAATTATTCCTGAAATGAGATCCACCATCAGTTATAATCACTCTCGGCATTCCATATCTCGCAAATATATTTTTCTTTAAAAATTTTGAAACACTTCGAGCATCACATCTAGGTAAAGCAATAGCTTCAATCCATTTCGCGACATAATCAACTGCCACCAATATATATAAATTCTCAAATGAAGGAGTAAATGGTCCCATAAAATCTAATCCCCATACATCAAAAATTTCAACTTCCAAATTATAGTTTAGAGACATTTTATTTCTTCTAGAGATATTACCTACTCTCTGACATCAAACACATGATTTAATATATTTGTATACATCCTTAAAACGAGTAGGCCAATAAAATCCAGATTATAAAATCTTAAAAGCCGTTTTATCAACACTGAGATGACCTCCAAATTAAGAATCATGACATCGTTGAATAATTAAATTAGTTTCTTCATGTGACACACATCTCCTAATAATCAGATCCTTACACTATTTATATATATAAGACTCATCCCAAAATAAAATCTTGCATCATATTTAAACTTTTTTTATTGTTGCCTTGTTAAATCAGGTGGTATAATATCACTCAAAATATAATTCACAATATCAGCATACCAAGGCAATTTTATTCCCATAATAGTATAAAGTTGTTCATGAGGGAATGTTTCTGTAACTTCCTTCTCAAATTCAGATAATTTATCATATTCTAATCTCGACAAATGATCAGCTATTTGGTTTTCATATCCCTTCCAATCAACTATCATAAAATCAAATTCTTGTAGAAGAAGTATCAATCTAATCAGTCTAGGTTTGACATCCTTCTTTTGCATTAAATATTTGATAGCTGCATGGTCTGTATGCACAATACTTTTAGCTCTAATTAAATAAGGTCTAAGCTTTTCAAAAGCAAATACTATAGCTAATAACTCTTTTTCAGTAGTGGTATAATTAATCTGAGCTTCATTAAGAATTTTACTAGCATAGTAAATGACTTTGAAAACTTTATCATGCCTCTGCCCCAACGCTTCTCCGATCGCATAAGTACTAGCATCACACATAAGTTTAAATGGTTTCTCCCAATTAGGTGAAACAATTATAGGTGCAGTGATTAATTTCTCTTTCAATAATTCAAAAGCACACAAACATTCATCATTAAAATCAAATTTTTTATCATTTTCTAGAAGTCGACACAAAGGTTTAGTAATTTTAGAAAAATCTTTAATATATCGCCTATAAAATCCAATGTGTCCTATGAAACTCCTCAATTTTCTTACGGTAGTGGGCGGTGGCAATCTCTCAATCACTCAAATTTTAGCAGGGTCGACCTCCATACCAAATTCAGAAATTTTATGCCCAAGCACAATTCCTCCTGCAACCATAAATTTACATTTCTCCCAATTCAGAACTAAATTTGTTTTCTCGCAAAGCGCCAAAACTTTTGCTAAGTTTTCCAAATGGATTTCAAAAGAAGTCCTGAGTACAGATAAATCATCCACGAAAACTTCTATTCCATTATATATCATAATGCTGAAGATAGACATCATACATCTCTGAAACGTTGCAGGTGCATTACATAGTCCAAAAGGCATTCTTCGAAAAGAAAAGGTTCCGTGAGGGCTAGTAAATGTTGTTTTTTCTTGATCCTCAGGAGCAATAGGTATTTGATGATAACCAGTTTATCCATCCAGAAAGCAGTAGTACTTGTGTCTAGCAAGTCTATAGAACATTTGATCGAGAAAAGGAAGAGGAAAGTGATATTTTTGGGTGGCGACATTTAATTTCCTATAGTCAATATAAATTCGCCATCCATTAATTTGTCTTGTGGGTATAATTTCATTCCATTCATTCATTTCAACGATCACTCCTCCCTTTTTTGGTACACAATGTATTGGACTCACCCAAGCACTATCCGAAATAGGATAAATAATTTCCGCATCCAGCAATTTTAAAAAATCTCCTTCTTAACTAGTTCTTTCATTATTGGATTCAATCTCCTATGCGGATCAACTCTTGGTTTATGTTCTTCATCTAATAAAGTTCTGTGCATACAAATCGAAGGACTGATTCCTTCAATATCCGCTAAAGTCCATCCAAAAGACTTTTTGTATATTTTTAAAATTTCCAACAATTTTTGTTCTTGATATTCGTTTAACTCCGAAGATACAATAACTGGTAGGGTAGATGATTCTTTTAAAAACATATACTTCAAATGATTAGGGAGAATTTTCATCTTAAGTTCAAGAGGTTTTATTATAGATGGAATTAAGCTTTTATCTCCACCTTCCATAGTGTATAATACTTCAAATCTCTCCTGAACATACTCCAAATCATCATTCTACTTACTATCTAAATTTTCTTCATTTTCATTTCCTTCTTCAAACATATTTTCATAATACGCTTCTTTTTCAAATATATTTTCAAAATGATCCTTTCTCAAATATTCACAGACCTCCATCCTAAAACATTTATCATCTTTTGCCATTGAGGGATACTTCATAGATTTCAAAATATTAAGGGTCACCTCTTGATCATTAACCCTCATAGTTAATTCTCCTTTTTTGAACATCAATCACTACTCTCCTAGAAGCAAGGAATGGTCTTCCCAAAATGATTGGAATTTATTTATCTTCCTCCATATCAAGTATAATAAAATCCACAGAAAATATAAATTTATCCACTTTCATTAACACATCTTCCACCACTCCTTTAGGTAAGTAATGGAACGATCGACAAACTGAAGAGTCACAGATGTAGGAGTAATTTCTCCTATTCCCAACTTTTGAAAGTTGATAAAGGCATAAGATTAATACTAGCTCCCAGATCACATAAGGCTCTTCCGAAAAATTTTTCACCTATAGTACACGGGATAGTGAAACTACCAAGATCTTTAAGTTTTTCCGGAAGCTTCTTCTGAATAATTGCACTACACTCTCCGCTAAGTGCAACAGTTTCATGATCTGTGAACTTTCGTTTCTTTTTGAGAATATCCTTCATAAACTTGACATAGTCAGGCATCTGTTTTAATGCTTCAACAAAAGGAATATTTATCGTTAATTTCTTAAGGATCTCCAAAAATTTTCCAAATATGTTATCCCTATTTTGTTGCTTCAATCTTTGAGTAAATGGAGGTGGTGGTCTTTCAACAGTAATCTTTATTGGTTCAAGAGGATATTCCATGTCTGGATAAATCTTGTTTGAACATTTTTCAATATCCACCTTCTCTTTCTCTATTTTAACTTCTTTTTGTACTTTTGTCTCCAATTTATTTCCACTTCTTAATTGAATAGCATTAAGTTGTTCCTTATTTTGATCTTTGGATTGATCTCAACATTACTTGGAAGCATTCCAGAAGGTCTATTATTAAGTGCAGTGAAAATATGCCCCAATTGATTTTCAATATTTTTCATCACAACACCTTGAGCTTGTAATTGATTCCCCATATTCAGAATCATTTCTTCAGTAGAAAACTTCTTATCCTTAAATTGCGGGTTACTATTGAATCCATGAGGATAAGATGGTCTCAAATTGTTAATTCCTTGATTATTCGAATTTCCAACTGCATTTATAGAACTGTTCTCTCATTGTGGGTTAACATTGACATTGCTATTATTCCAGTTGAAAAATAGGCGATTCTTCCAACCAGGATTATAATAATTCGAAGAAGGATTATTAGGTCTATTCATAGAATTCAAATTATCATAAGGTGTTTGAGATTCTGTTATCTGTCCAAATGAATTTTCCTTTAACACGGGGTGGTTGAGAATAATTCATTCCATACTGATCTATTTTCTTAGAAAGGGCTGCAATTTTGAGAAACTATCATAGTCATCATATATGAATCATGAACACTAGCCACTCTCTTAGGATTTTCTCGTTCAGAGGGCCATTGAAAATTATTAGTAGCCATTTCTTCTATTAATGAGTATGCTTCATCGAAAGGTTTTGACATTAACGATCCACCAGCAGCAGCATCTAAAATCGATCTCAATGATCCCACTAATCCATTGTAAATTGTTTGATTTATTAACCAGTCTGGTAAAGCATGATGTGGGCACTTCCTAAGAAGATCTTTAAATCTTTCCCAAGCTTCATGTATTGATTCCCCTTCAAACTGACCAAAAGATGTGATATCATTTCTTAGCTTAGCACTCTGGGAAGTATTTTGATAGAAACTTTTGAGAAAGTTCTCCCCAAGTGTTAATAGATCTAGGTACTAACAAATTTAACCACGCCTTAGCTTTATCCCTTAATGAAAAAGTAAAAAGTCTAAGAGCGACAACATCACTTGACACTCCGTCATATTTAAAAGTAGCACACAGTTCTAGAAAACTAGCGAGATGTAAATTTGGATCCTCCTTAGGTGTTCATCTAAATTGATTATTTTGTACCATTTGGATAATAACAAGTTTAAGCTCAAATGAATTAGCAGCAACATCAGGATTTTGAATAGTCACATGAATTTCATCTGATGTTGGGTTAGCATAATCTCTTAAAGGTCTTGGCAAATTTCTAATATCATTTCTCTGATTATCTTAGTTATTCACCATTTCACAAGGATTCTCAGTTTGTTTTTTTTGTTTTCTAATTTTTCTAACAATACGCTCCAACTCCAAATCGTAAGGTACTAAACCTATATATCCACTACTACACATATAAAATCACACAAACACTCTAAAAATTAAACAAGCACACAAGTACACACTACAAAGTAAAGGTTTTTAGGATCTATATTATCAATAGATACCATTTATACCTTCCCCAACAACGATGAAATAAACTTGATGCAGACTTTTTATTATGCAAGAACTTATGAACCCAAATTTTTATATTTATAATGATTTTGTAAAGTCCAAACTTCAACGCAAGTATATGTATCATATCAAGTAATACAGGGCTCTAATGGAGTCCTGGTTATCCATCCCACAGGGAAGGCACGTTCCTTACATTAGATAGCGTAATACTAAAATCCAATACTCAAATCACAATCAAAGTTTAAGTTTACTTATACCAACAAGATGCAGAAAACAGTAACAGTTAAGCAAACCACAATTACTTCTAATATCTTTAAACAGAATTAACTAACACACACACACTACGCTTTGTATTTGAAAGGTTTTGATATATATGAAAGGTGTCTTTCCTCTTGCAATGAGTATATGATGTGTGAATAATATAAAATGATTATTTGTTGTATTGTGTCAAATAGGAGCATAAATGTTTCTTTACCCTCAAAAGAGTACCCCCTCTTCCAAGCATGTAAAGAACATTGACATATCCTAAGTTCAGTCACTAAATCTAAGGCTAGGCTGGGAGGATACCGACTGTCACTACAGAGCTCCCACTCACCTTTCACCTGAAGGCTAACCCTCGACTGTAGTTATCAATCTTAGGACCAAATTGAGGATCTCAGCCTGACACCCTGAAACCTCCAATTTGAAGCCCATCAAAACACATTTTCCTATTTATTTGCACTCAATTCCCATGAACTACACAATTCATTCATGGACATTAAATGAATTCTTCATTATTGTTGTAGGACACTCAATCCTTTCAGAGTTAATGTACAACAACAGATTTTAACAATTCAATTCGCCAGATCAAAAAGTAAATTAAGTTCGAAATGAAATGCTATCACAATTTCTTCAATACTTTAAAAGCACTTCAAATCCACATCATCACATCATCACATCTCTATGCAAGAAGAAAAACAAAGGAGAATACTCAGAATTCATAGAGAAGACACAATAAAACATGGATTTCATATATATAAAGAAAAGTCATACAAACCACAATAACAAATAAAACTTATCTCTTTCTCTTCTCTAAGAAAATCCCTTGAAGTTCCTTTGAATCATTTTCTCTCTTCTTAGCAACACTCAATTCCCTCTTTAGAATTGAAAGGAATAATCAATCTCTCACTTTACTCCTTCTCCTTCGCTCCTTAAAGAATAATCCCTCTCAAATCTTTACTTATACACTTACTCTTCCAAACCCTAACTCTAAACTGACACTCTCTCTACTTCTACACTCTTCTTCCCCTTCTCAATTTCATCGAAAAACAACTACATATTTGTTAGAAACGAATTCCCAGGAGTTTTCTTAAGCATCCCTTCAAAACATCGCCAAAACTCTTCATTTTTGAATTGCACCGACATAGGGTGCCGGCGGTGCTCTATCTTCCATTTAATTCTGGAGTATCTGGAAGTTGGCGCCGGCGGCGCCAGAAGCTGTTTTCTCCCATTTTGCTCCTTTTCGCTCCGAATTCGTTCCTTTTTGCTTCTTTTTGCTCTAATAACCTAAAATCATCATACCTACAACAAAATCATGAAAAATGCCTTTCTTTAAAGTGCAATATCCCCAAAAATGGGTAAAATTATACAACAAAAATAGTATATATTTTTGGTGCATCAAGGACCTATTATCCACTCTTGGGAAAATTCACTTAACCACTTTAATGATTCACTTAAACCCAAAATTAAGCCTTAAACTCATGATGGGGACTTGTCTACTCACTCCCCAAGTTGATCACCAGCCTTAGCCCTCTTGACGAGTGAGCCCAACATATTTACATGACTTAGACCAAGGTACGACCAAAACTAGGCTCACCTCCTTTCCTTTAGTATTAGGTCAACCTACACTTGGCACACGCAGATTCACTTCATAACTCTTCACCATTACTCCCCTCAGCATGATGGTGACCTCACACACCTTGGCTGGTCACCATGGTCACCGTAAAACCCAAACTTAAGCACCACCATCATGGCTTAAACCCACAATTAAGCCCATCTAATATGGCTCACTCCTATTGGACTCTTGCCCCTTGACCCGACCCGTAATTACATAGTAATTTAGCTTTCAAAATATGGCCAAAATTTTGACCCGATTTATATTTAGCGGCTAGTGTGCAAAATATAAATGTTATAAAATATAGAAAATATTTCACACACTAGGGATTCTACGTAAGTGCACGTATCATTTCAAGTAATATAGGGCTTTCTTTAAGAACCCCGATATCAATCCCACAAAGAAGCGAGGTAAGAAATCCCTTAGGCTAATTCTAGTATGCTACTATCATGTCTTTGTTTGGAAGGTCGATTTAAGTAGTTTTTTAAGAAGTACTCCTAAAGGTAAGTCTTAAGTTTAAAATAACCTATAACTACTCTTAAATGAAAATATTAATTCTAAAGTTAACTCTTTCTGGATGAATTGGTTTGGAGAATTTTGAGATGTTAAAAACTACTATTCTTATGCAGTAAATTGGATAATGTATACGAATGAGATACATTACATATTGTAATGTGCCAAATATGAGCAACTATATTCTTTAATCCTCTTACGAGTCAACAAAGAACATTAGCTAATCCAAAGTTTGGTCCCTAAATCTCCGTTAAGGCTCAGAAGATACAGCTGTCACTCTTGAGTTCCCACTCACCTCTCACCTGAGGGCTAACAATCTCACTTTAGTTTCCAAACACCTAGAACAAATTGGGGATTTTAGTCTGTCACTCTAAAATCTCTAATTTTACGCCCATGAAAATATATTTCATTATTTATTTGCACTTAATCCCATGGACTACACTCACATCCATGACATTAAATATAATTCTTACTTGGTTATTGAAAGCATAACCTTCTAGGCTCATATGTTTTGAAAACAAATTTTAACATTACAACAGGCTTAAATTGTAATGTAAATGAAGTTTAAGTAATAACCATCAAATTTATCATCAAATCCTATTCTATCATGCATCCCAAAATCCTAAACCTGAATCCTACTCATTTCAAAAGAAAAGTAAATTGAAAACAATGGCATAATCTTCTCATATCACTATCTCTTAATAAAAAGAAAGAGTAAAAAACACTACTCATAAAGAACGAAGAAAATACACTAGAAAACTTCATTATATCAAAGCAAATCCACTAGTTAAGTGTTTACAAAATCATAAGATAATGAAGAACATAATACTTAGCTTTTTCCTCTTGAAAAGAAGATGGAGATCTCTTCAGCGAAGCCTCTCGTTGATCAATGCAATGCTCGTACATTTCCTTATAGATTCTCTCAAAATCCCCTCTCTAATCTCTCCAGAAAAGGTAGAAATCTATATTTGTACTCCTATTCTAAGATCTCTAAACATTCCTCCACGTTCTCCCCCTGCTTGGCCCCCATTTTAGTCCAGAATGAGTGTTTAATAATAGATGACCTAAATTCTGAGATTCTCCATATGCATCTCTTCAAAATTCATCCAAATTTAATGTAGTTGGAGGAATAATAGCTTTTAGCGACATATGGTGCCTGTTCTGAATTCTGGCATCGTCTTTCTGGATTCTAGGGCCATTTGGTGCTAGTTGGGCGCCATTTGCCGACACCTTATATTAGCTCCATCGTTTCGCTCCGTTTAGCTCCGTCTTGCCTCGATTCAGTTCCGTTTTGCTTCTAACTATTATATGATGCACCAAAACATGTTAGATTTTTAATATATATTTTGTACTTATTTTTGGTGATATTGAATTTTAAAGGAGGATATTTTTCATGTATTGCTCTAGGTATGATGATTTTAGGCAATTGGAGCAAAAGGAAGCAAAAAAGAACGAATTTGGAGCGAGAAAGGGAATAAAATAAAAAGCTGAGTTCTAGCGCCGACGACGCTAGAATGGGCACCGACGTTGCCATTTTTCAGAGAAGACATATTATTTACATGTGATAGTGTGCCGACGGTGTGCGAATAGGGCGCTGATGGCACCCAAAGTCGGTGGAGGCCATATTCAATATATTTGTATGACTTTTAGAGGGATTCTTGAGGTAACTCTTTGGGAATTCGTCCCTATGCTTTTTTAACAAGAATTTCTGCCAGAATTCATGGAGAAGAAGTGGTGTGAGTGTAATAAATTAGTGTGTGAGTAGAGAGGAAGTGTTTGTAGAGAGTTTAGAGTTTAGGGTTTGGTGTAGATGTGTTGTTTTTATGAGGCATTCTTCTAAAAAGAGTTATAGAAGGAGAGGGAAAGTGAGAGATTGCTTCTTCCCTACTATTCTAAGAGATAATAAAAAACTTAATCGCGACTGTCTTAAATAAGTATTTATAAGTATTTTCAGTTCAGTCACAAAGTATAATCAGTCTAATAAGAAAGCAGTCAATCTATAAGCAAGTATACGTATTGCTCAAGTAATACAGGGCTCTAGTAAAGTCCTGGTTATCGATCACACAGGGAGGAAGCAAACCTTAAAGTGTAGCATAAAAATCCAATATTTAAATTGCAATGCACGTAAAGTAAATACTAAAGTTAGTAAAGTTTAATGATGCTACAGATTTTAAAATCACTAAAGTACTTTCCAAATTTCAAATTAAAGTTAGCTACTACTACACTAAGTTTTGTATTGTAAGGTTCAAATTTGAGAAAGTGTCCTCCCCCTTACAATGAAGATATAATGAGTGATGATTTAGATTGGATGTGCTATATGAATGTTAAGAAATTTTGATGATTTTTCCCTTCGCCCTTCATTTACTTTTCGATCTGGCTAATTGAATTATTAAAATATGTTGTGAAACATACGATTTGAAAGGACTATGCTTTCTACAATAAAAGTGAAGATTACATTCAATGTCCATGAATGAGTGATGTAGTTCTTGGTGGTTGGGTGGAAATAAATAGGGAAATATGGTTTATTGGGCGTAGAATTGCAGATTTTAGGGTGACAAACTAAAATCCCCAATTTGGTCATAGTATTTGAAAACTAAAGCAAGAGTTAGCCTTCAGGCAAAGGGAAGTGGGAGCTATGGAGTGAGAGACAGTATCCTCTCAGCCTAACCACAGATTTATGGACTAAACCTAGAATCAACCAATGTTCATTAAAGCACTCAGAAGAGGGTAAATAATATGTATGTTCCTATTTGAGACTATTTAAGAATTTCACTAATCTTTATCATTCACTCACCATATCATCATTGTAAGGGGGAGGACAATTTCTTAAATTTGAATCTTTCAATAAAAACCTTACTGTAGTAGTTGTTAACTTTAATTTGAAGTTTGGAAAGTACTTTAGTGATTTTAAAATCTATAGCATCATTAAACTTTAGTAACTTTAGTATTTATTTTACGTGCATTGCAATTTGAATATTGGATTTTTATTCTACAATTTATGGTTTGCTTCCTCCCTGTGGGATAGATAACCAGGACTCCACTAGAGCCTTGTATTACTTAAGCGATACGTATACTTGCGTAGAGATTGGATGCTTTCTTATTAGACTGATTATACTTTGTGACTAAACGGAAAATACTTATTTAAGACAGCTGACCGCAATCAAGTCATAACACTCTCACGCTGAAAACATAACATAAACTCAAATCTCAAGCATAATACGTCTGAAATCACACCATAAGCAAGCCAAATATAAAGCAAACTTAAGCATATAAAGTCCAAATACTAAATAGTAGATAAAACAGAGAATCACTACTCCTCATCAATGTCAGTGCTATCTTCTTTGATATCTCCCATGAATTGGTGGTGCACAAACAAATTGTAGAAGGGTCAATACGGGAATTCATCATTAGAATCCTCTTCAATCGAAGCCTTTTTCTTCATCAAACGTATGAATCCTTCTTCTATACGCCCAATATGATCGAACTGTTTCTTCATCCTCCAATCTAGATGATTAAATAAATCAGATATATTGTTAATTACATCCATAAGATTTTGTAGCTCTTTCTCCAGCTTCTTGTTCTTCTTCAGAATCAACAACACACTTTCAGGAAATCGAGGTTGAATAGGTAGTAAACCCTAAGATGGTTGGTCTACAGTTATGCTCAGATCAATTTCATCCCCAATTGCTGGACAGTCATAAATATTAGTTGGGTTCATGGGCTTCCAAGGGAGAATCACTTTTTCCTAACTTTCATATGGCACTTATGACTGGTTGCAAAGAAGAAATATATTGGAAGGATGCCCCAAACCATAATTTGATCCATGCACAATCAAACCCAAAATAGATTTAACAATTATGGTGCCAATATCAACAAGCCTTCCAGTTTGATACAATAATTCATTATTGCACTTTCCTTCATAACTTTACTAATTTTCATGGTCGGGAGTAATTTCAAATATATAAAGAAATGACATTGCTTCGACACAAGATTCAATAAGGTAGTAGTGAAATTAATATACTCGTTGTCTCTTATCTCAAAATTTTTACCTTGATCCATCAAGTATCGATAGATTTCATTCATGTTGTCTCTCGTAGGGAAAAAATTAGTGTAATGATAGATTGACACATTATCCATCATATAAAATTCATTAATCTTTGAAGGAGTGAATGATATCCACCTACCTCGTTCATAGACAACTCCTTGGTTAATTCCATGAATATTTGCATAAAATTTCTTCAACACAGGAGAGATTATTGTGGGAGTAGTATAACAAAACACTTCATGTTGCCTCTGCATAATGATTTCTTCTACTTGAGGACTAGGAACACTCATACATCGATTGGCAAAGCCTCGCTCCTTGATTAGCTTCCTCTTTATAAAAACTTTGTCACAAAGTTGCTGCGCCTCGAAATTGACAAACTTTCTCCTATTAAAACTCTAAATCTTTGAGATTCTAAGAAGTTGGAAGCCATGGAATGCAAATTTTGGAACTACCCTTTCATTTTTCTGGAGTTAATGTGTTTTAAAATGAGTTTGGGGAGTTATAAGGGTGAAACTCCTGCTCAAAACCTCCGAAATCCGCCATTTAAAACTCCAAAAACTGCAACTTGTCCGCCCGCTCCATCCTTCGGTGCCCAAGTTCCTAAAACAAGCATTCCTCTCTGGAAAAACTCGCCTTTGGTGCCCATTCTAGCGTTGTCGGTGTCAGAGCACAGTTTTTCTCCAACAACATTTTTGTCAAGATGAACTCTGAGTCTTCGATACAATTCAATAATTATCACCATTTAGGAAATTTATGAGTGAGTATGACTCAAATATATAACTATCTAAGAATAATATCAACTAAAACCAAATCAAACAAACTAAACACGACAGATAACTATGGGTTGCCTCCCATAAGGCTCTTAGTTTCATGTCATCAGCTTGACAAACATTAGTTTTATTCATGGTGAATTAATATTAAAAACTCTTTAAAATTTGATCGTGTTCAAAATATGGTTTTAATTGGTGCCATTAACTTTAAATATTCTTCTAGTTTTAGGATCTTCAATATCAACAACTCCAAATTGATAAACTTTTATAATAGTAAAATGTCCTATCCACCTAGACTTCAGTTTTCCATGAAATAATTTCATCTTGTATTATATAACAAAACTTTTTGTGCAGGTTCAAATCTCTTCTGATCATGCCATATCTTCATTTCCTCCGTATAAATTCTATCATTATCAGAAGATTCATTTCAAATTTCTTGCAATTCATTAAGTTGTAAAAATCTTTTCTCACCAGCATCCTTTAAATTGAAATTGAACTCTTTAATGACCTAATATGTTTTATGTTCCAATTCAACTGGTAAATGACAAATTTTTCCAAAAATTAGTATATATGGAGACATTAGGAGTTTTATAAGCAGTCATATGTGACAATAATTCAGTATCTAATCTCGCAGACCAAAATAATTTATGGGGATTTCAAGATTTCTCCAAAATTCATTTAATTTCACGATTAGATACTTCAGCTAAACCACTCATCTGGGATGATAAGCAGTTGAGATTCTATGCATAATATTATATTTTTCAGTCAACTTGTGAACCAAATTATTTTTCTAAAATGTGTTCTACCATCAGTAATGATAACTCTCGGCATTCCATATCTTGTAAAAATAATTTTCAGTAAGAATTTTAAAACACTTCGAGCATCACATTTGGGTAAAACTATTGCTTTAATCCATTTTGATACATAATCCACCACAATCAATATATATATTCCTAAATGAAGGAATAAATGGTCCCATAACATCTAATCCCCAAACATCAAAGATTTCAACTTTCAATGTAAAATTTAGGGGCAAATCATTTCTTCTAGAAATATTACCTACTCGCTGACATCGATCACATGTTTTAATAGATCTATTAACATCCCTAAAAAGAGTATGCCAATAGAATCAAGATTGTAAAATATTATGTGTTGTTTTTTCAGTTTCAAAATGTCCCCCAAATTTAGAATTATGGCATCTCTGAATAATTGGTTCAATTTTTTCATAACACACACATCTCCTAATAACTAGATCTTTGCATTATTTATACAAATATGGGTCATCCAAAAAATAAAATTTGGCATCATACACAAATTTTTTCTGTTGTTTCATAGGTAATTCAGGTGGTGAAATATCACTTAAAATATAGTTCACAATATCAGCATACCACGGTAAATTCCATTCCTTAATATTATAAAGTTGTTCATCAGGAAAAGTTTATGTAATTTCATCTTCAAAATCAGATAATTCATCTTGTTCCAGCCTAGATAAATGATCAGCTATTTGATTGTTAGATCATTTTCTATCCACTATCATGAAGTCAATTTCTTTCATTAGAAGTACCCATTTGATTAATCATAGTTTAACATCATTCATTTGCATTAAGTACTTGATAGCAGAATGATCTGTATGCACTATACATTTAGTCCCAATTAAGTACGACATAAATATTTCAAAATCATATACAATCACTAATAACTCTCTTTGAGTAGTGGTATAATTGATTTAAGTTTCATTAAGAGATTTACTAGCATAGTATATAACTTTAAAAATTTTATCATACCTTTGCCCTAAAATAGCTCCAATCGAATAATCACTAACATCACACATTAGTTTAAATGGTTTCTTACCAATCAGGTGAAAATATTATAGGGGCAGTGATTAATTTTTCTTTCAATAATTCAAATGCATTTAAACATTCTTCTTTAAAATCAAATTTCTTATCTTTTTCTGAAAGTTGACATAGAGTCTTAGTAATTTTTGAAATGTCTTTAATATAACACCTGTAGAAACCATCATGTCCTAGAAAACTTCTAACCCCTCTCATAGTTGTTGCAGGTCATAGTTTCATGATAATTTGAATTTTTGCAGGGTCTAGTTCCATGCCATATTAAAAAATTTTATGTCCAAGCACAATTCCTCCTGCAACCATAAATTGACTTTTATCTTAATTTAGAACTAAATTTATTTTTTCGCATAACTGCAAAATTTTTTCTAAATTATTTAAGCAATCATCAAATGAAGTTCAAAATATGGCAAAATTATCCATAAAAACTTCTATTCAATTATTAATCATATTACTAAAAATTGATATCATACATCTTTGAAATGTTGCGTGTGCGTTATACAATATAAAGGACGTCGAAAAGCAAATGCTCCATAAGGACTAGTAAATGTGGTCTTTTCTTGATCCTCTAGAGCAATTGGTACTTGATGATAACCGGTATATCCATATTAAAAGCAAAAATATTTATGCCCAGCAAGACTATCCAACATTTAGTCTAGAAAAGATAAAGGAAAGTGATATTTCCTAGTGGCGGCATTTAATTTTCTTTAATCAATACAGATTCGCCAACCAGTGACTTATCTCGTGATTATTAATTCGTTTCTTTCATTCGACTCAACTGTCACTCCTCTTTTATTACGAACACAATGAATCAGACTTACTCACACACTATCTGAATTAGGATATATAATTTCAGCATCCAACTATTTTAAAACTTCTTTTTTACTACTTCCTTCATCAATGTATTTAATTTCATTTGTGGATTAGCTTTAGGTTTATGTTGTTCATCCAATAAAATTCTATGCATACAAATCGAAGGACTGATTCCTTTAATTTCAGCTAAGGTCCAACAAAAAGCTTTTTTGTTTCTTTTCAATGTATCTAGTAATTTCTGCTCTTGTAAATCATTTAAGTCTGAGGATACAATAACTGGTAATGAAGATAATTCTCCTAAGAACACGTACTTCAAATAGTTAGAAAATATTTTCATTTCAAGTTTAGGAGGTTTCATGATAGATGGAATTAGAATTTTATTATCATTTTTGTAATATCCAACATTTCAAATCTTTCCTGAACATAATCTAGTTCTTCGTTATCTTTCTCATCATATTTATCTTCCATTTCATCTTCATCCGCACATTTCAAATCTTCTTGTTTATTTTTTTCTTCAAACTTTTCCTTAAAATGCTCATCTTTTAAGTAGTCATAAATTTCCATTTGAAAGCATTCATCATCTTTTTCTGTTGTAGGGTATTTCATAGCTTTTGATATATTAAATGTCACCTCTTGATCATTAACTCTCATAGTTAATTCTCCTTTTTGAACATCTATCATAACTCTTCTAGTTGCATGGAATGGTCTTCCTAAAATGATAGGAATTTCTTTTCCTTCCTCCATATCTAAAGTAATAGAATCCGCAGGGAAGATAAATTTTTCAACCTTTACTCAAACGTCTTCTACAACTCCTTTAAGATAAGTAATAGAACGATCAACTAACTGAAGAGTTATAGAAGTAGGAGATATTTATCATATTCTCAACCTTTTAAAAGTTGATTAAGGCATGAGATTAATACTAGCTCCCAGATCACATCAGGCTCTTACAAAAAAATTTTTGTCCAATAGCACAAGGTATAGTGAAGCTACTAGGATCTTTGAGTTTTTCAGGAAGGTTTTTCTGAATAATTGGGCTACACTCTTCACAGAGTGCAAAAATCTCATTATCTATAAACTTCCTTTTCTTATTTAGTATATCCTTCATAAACTTCACATAATTAGGCATTTGTTCTAAGGTTTTAATGAAAGGAATGTTTGCTGTTAATTTTTTAAGGATTTCTAGGATTCTTGAAAATTGTTTATCTCTCTTTTGTTGTTTCAATATTTTAGGAAACTGTGGTGGTGGTCTTTCTACTGTAATTTTCATCGATTTAAGCGGATATTCTAAATATGGATATATATTATCATCTCATTTTTAGTATCCACCTTCTCTTTTTAAACTTCAACATCTTTTTGCACTCTTGATTCCAATTCTTTTCCACTTCTTAACTATATAACCTTAATTTGTTCTTTATTTTGATCTTTTGGATTAATTTCAACATTACAAGGGAAAGTTCCTGAAGGTTTATTACTAAGTACAATGCAAATATGTTGTAATTGATTTTCAATATTTTTTATAGCAGCTCCCTGACTTTGTAATTGGTTACCTTGACTTTGTAATTGGTTCCCTTGACTTTGTAATTGATTACCCATGTTTAATATCAATTCTTCCATACACAACTTCTTTTCTTTAAATTGTAGTTTATTATTGAAACCTAGAGGATAAGAAGGTATATAATTTGTGTTTCCCTGGTTGTTCAAATTTCCAAATGGGTTCACAAATTTGTTCCTCCACTGCGGTTTAACAGTAGTAGTATTATTATTCCAGTTTAAGTTTGGGTGTTTTATCCAACCGGGATTATAATAATTAGAATAAGGATTGTTGGGTCTATTATTTATAACATTCAAAGTCTCATAATATGATTAAGAATCTACTATTTGTCAAATTAATTTTCCTTTAATACCAAAGGCAATTAAGAATAGTTCATTCTGAATTGATATATTTTCTTTGAAATCAAAACAAATTTGAGAAGCCAACATAAATATTGCATCAGAATCATGAATACTAGCTACTCTTTTTGGATTTACTCGTTCAAAGGGCCATTAAAAATTTTTAGTAGCTATCTCTTCTATTAAAGAATATGCCTCATCAAAAGTTTTTGACATCAACGATCCACCAGCAGCAGCGTTAATAATCGTTCTAAGAGATCTCACTAATCCATTATAAAATGCTTGAATTATTAACCAAATCTGGTAAAACATGATGTGGATACTTCCTAAGGAGATCTTTAAATCTTTCCCAAATTTCATATACTGATTCCCATTCAAACTGACAGAAAGATATAATAACTTTTTTAATCTTAGCAGTTTTTGATGGAGGGAAATATTTTGAAATTTTTTTTTTGTGATAGTTCTCTCCAAGTTCTGATAGATCTAGTGCTAACAAATTTAACCTCGCTTTAGCTTTATCCCTTGATGAAAAAGAAAAAAGGTCTAAGCCTGATAGTGTCGTTCGACATTCCGTCATATTTAAATGTAGCACACAATTCTAGAAAACTAGCAAGATGTATTTAGAATCTTCATCAATTGTTCCACCAAAATTATTATTTTGTACCATTTAGATATGTCGATAGTTAAATTTGAAATTGAAATTTTTGAAAAGTTTAAAATATAGTTTTATTAAATAGAATTTTAATTTAATTTAATGTATATGAATTTTTTGAAAATATTATTTTATAAATATGAAATCAAACCAATCTCATTTAATCCATAGTTTAAAATAATCAAGCACTTCACCACATGACACGTGTCTTTCCCGAAGAATAGATACATTACTTGGGGGTAAGGCTTGATCAAATAAACTAAAAGATCTATGACATCCGTTCGGTCTACGAACCATTGTTGATCGAAAATTTCCCCTATCTAATACGAAGGATTCATATAGGATTTATATTAATATGGGGTCTTTAATTTCCTATAAGGGCAAGCCCCTATAGTTAATTACATCTTAGATAACCGAAGTCACCTAAGAAAACTCTTGATATAGATCAGGAAACATTGTACGCATGACTTCCAAAAGGCTAAGGTTCTTCAAGAAATTAGGGTAATATGAAATACAATAAGTGAGTGGGTCAAATTTTGGAACAATTTTTGTAGGAATCCAAAGGAAGGAGAGACTAGAGAAAAACATAGATCCAAGAGGGATCTCGGTGTTTTCCTGAACTATCCTATTGTTTGGCTCCAATTTAAGATATTTGTTTGATGTTTCATCCTGCCAATTTTATTATTTAGGACTTATGTTCACTTGATACCGATCATGTGAATAGCCTGGAAGATGAGAGGATTTATGTCATATCTGATGACAACCTCAAAATCCTAAGGTGAGTTAGGGCTTATATTGCAAAACATGGTTGTGCAAAGACCTGAAGAGATAAAGTGAGGATTTATGCTGCACTGAGCAAGCTACCTCAAAGTCCTATGACTTTTGTTTAGACTAAAGAAAGGTTTTACCGATGTAGATGGTCGTTCTGCCCACTGTGCATACTCCTAGCTTCTAGTCGTAACAGGTTTAGTTTAAAGAAGTGTCAATTTTAAAACAAGAGAAGTGTCATGTTTTGGAAACATTTAAGTTTGAGGTGTCATAATATTTTATTTGGGGAATGTTCCACACTTTTATTTAGACCGTGGGAAACCCCGTTAGCAACATGTAGGTTACTTCCTCTGAGGTATTCTCGATCATCCAACAAGACATTTTAATTTAGTTGCAATTATGGTTTTTATTTAGTGATTAAATTTTAAGTTGTTTCATATTTTGACTATTGTGGCGATGAATTTTATCTTATTTTGATTTTTAATTTTGATTTTTGGTTTTTGGTTTTGTGGCTATCCTCAAAGTTTTGGTTTTCATGCAGGGTGACATTGTTGTTTAACATGCAAGCTCGCAAGCAAAACAAAAAGTAAAGAAAGTGCGGGAAAAGAAAGCGCTGTAAACTTGTAAAAGTGTACCTGACGAGTCTTCTCGTTCCTCCACATGAGACTTTAATATCTTTTGCAATAAACATTTATGATTTTGTAGGAAACTAAAACTTTTTTGATAGGTTCGTCACAGGCCTACCAAATCCTATATCATAACTTGGTGGGTCCTATTCATTTAGGAGATTCATTTAACAAAATATGATAGGTTCAGTTGTTCTCCAAGGCGCCCAGAAGATTTATGAGAAAGGGCCCAGAAGATACCTAGACATTTTCACAATTCTTTTGAGCTTCCTTGACTTCATTCCAAACTTATCATGATTATTAAATAATTCATCTATTTCATACCCTCATGCTTAGTGAACTAATGCTTTAATTTTCCCCCTTTAAATGAGGTAATTATCATTTATCATTTCATTTAGGAGTTATGTGGGTGGAAATCCTTCGGGGCAAAGTTAATTTATTTAGGAATGTTTGCCAATTAATTTTTAGAATTGGGCTTATAGTGTTTTCACATGTTTGAAGCTTTGCTTTTCTAGACTTCTTTTAACAAAGTTTGATTGGGCCTAGCTCACTACAAAGCCTTAATATTTAGTGAATAAGTTTGTAATTAAATTTATGTGAGTTTAGTTTTCACTAAAAACATTAGATTATCATTTATACACCAAATAGGGCTAAGAATTAGTGAATTTATAACTTTTAAAATCAACCCCTAATCTTTATGATCATTTAGTTTAATGGTCTTCCAAATTCACATAACTAGGAAATTATTAATTTATTATTTTTTATGTGCCAGAATTAAAGTGGATTTTTACCATTCATCCCTTGATGTTTCAATCTTCCAAACATGTTATTTAGGATTATCAATTGCCCATTTTACCATTTAATTAACCCTAAATATTAATTAAGGTTAAAACCTTAAAATCACAACCTTCTCCCTATGGCTTTATCACCTCTTAATTCACTAAATTTAATTCAAATGGCTTTGGAATTTTATTCTACCTCACTTATAGGTCAATTAAGACACCAAAGGAGAATAATGTGAATTTTTAATATTTAATTTATATAATTACTTGCATGCAAAAATTGGATTTTTTAAAGAAAATTCAATACCATGACCAAGGTAAAGCCCAATTTTTGAAATATTTACTAGAGGTAGCTCTAGACTAGAGGACCACTTGGATTTCATGATTTTTGGAATTTTAAATTATTTATTAAAATTAATTTTATTTCTGGAGTATTAATTAATTATAAAATAAATCTTAAGTTAAAAATTAGGTTTTATATTTTTTAAAAATCTCTCTGAGGTCAGGGAACTCAGAGAAACAAATTTCATATTTTTCTTATTTTTTTTAATTATTAGAATTATTTTGGTGGAAGGTTAAGGAAATTCATTTTTTTTGCCTTTAAAAATTAATTTAAGCCTTTGAAAATCAACATCTTTATTTTAAAATTAGGAAAAATATTCCAATTGTTCTTAAGTGCTTAGTACGTGATGCGATTGATTTGAATACATGAATTCAACACCACTACTAGGAGATATAATTCCCCAGCAACAGCACCAAAAACTTGATGCAACCAGAATTTACTTCTATATTTTTAAATGCAAGATTTTGTTAACTTCAAATTTATATATTTATAATGATTTTTTAAAGTCCAAGCATTGATCACAAGTATACATATCATATCAAGTATTACAGAGCTCTAGTGGAGTCGTCCCACAGGGAGGTTTTAAGTTGAAGCAAAGTGAAAGTTTTAACAAGTTAGAATAAAGCACTAGAACTTCCTTCTAATACTTTTACTAGTATGTAGAAAACAGTAACAACCAACCAAACTACAATTACTTCTAATAACTTTGAAAATAGAATTAACTAACAGACACACTAAACTAAGTATTTGAAAAGTTCTTTTGATATATGAGAAAATTATCTTTCTTCTTGCAATGAGAATATGATGTGTGGATTGATATAGATTAATTATCTAATTTATTGTGCCAAATAAGAGCATAGATGATTCTTTATCTTTAGAAGAGTACCCCCTCCTCTAAATAAGAAAAGACATTGACACATTCTAAGTTTAGCTACTAATTCTAGGGCTAGGCTGGGAGGATACCGGCTCTCACCTCGGAGCTCCCACTTACCCTTCACCCAAAGGCTAACTTTTGATATTAGTTAATAATCTTAGAATCAATCTGGGAATTTCAGCCTGTCACCCAGAAATCTCCACGTTGAGGTCCTTCAGAACACATTTCTCTATTTATTTGCACGCAATTCTCATGAACTACGCAATTCATCCATGAAAATTGAATGGATCTTTCATTGTTGTTGTAGGACATTAAATCCTTTCAAAACTTAATGTTTAACAACATATTTTAACATTTCAATTGGCCAGATCGAAAGTAAATTAAGTTCTAAATGAAAAACCATCACAATTTCTTCATCACATTAAAAGCACATCAAATCCACTTAAAACCATCATCACGTCTCTAAGCAAGAAGAAAGATAAAGAATACTACTCAGAATTCATGGAGAAGATACAATAAAACATGGATTTTATATATAAAAGAAAAGTCATACAAACCACAAAAGGAAAAACAACTTATCTCTTTCTCTTCCCATATGCAAACTCCTTGAAGTTCCTTTGAATCCTCTTCTCTTCTTTACAACACTTGATTCTCTCTTTAGAATGGAAAGGAAGAAGCAATCTCTCACTTTGCTCCTTCTCCTTCACTCCTTAGAGAAGAATCCCTCTCTTCTACATTAAACCCTAACACTAAAAACTAAGAGAAAGTAATGGAATGCAAGAGAGAACACTCTAAAACTCTCTAGAACTCGTCTAGCCTTCTTTTCCTCGTCCAAATTCGGTTATTTAAGAGTTAGGGAAGAAATCTCAAGAGTTTCCATATGCATACCTTCAAAATTTCGCCAAAACTCTCAAAATTTGAATTCCTCCGACCTTGGGCGCCGGCGACGCCAGAATACCTGTTCTACCATTTTGCTCATTTTCGCTCCTTTTTGCTCCAAATTCATTCCTTTTTCATTCTTTTCACTCCAATCACCTAAAATAATCATAACTGTAATAAATCATGAAAAATACCTTTCTTTAAAAATCAATATCACCAAAAATAAGTAAAATTAGATAGCATAAACCATATATATTTTTGGTGCATCAAAATCCCCCAAACTTATACTATTACTTGTCCTCAAGGAATCATTTTACTACATAAAATATAACTCTAGGAAATGTACTTTTCAATTTTAAGACACTAAAATTTTCATTGAGAAGAGTATAGTGGTTAGATTTTCAGAAAAAAGTTTAGTAACTTAGGTCAAAATTACAAGCATAAGAATATCCAGTAATCAAGTCTAAGAGTTCTAGTCTTCTATTTATTTCAAGATAAACCATAATTTGTCACATTAAGAATGCCTTAAAGATTATGCGAGAAAGGAGTTCATGCAAACTTTACTAGAATGTAGGCTAGTACTTTAAATATAAATTCAGAAATGAAATCAAGTTTTCCCTTTAGGATGATTCAAGTGAAGCCAATTTTTGATTAGGCATCTCCTCAAGCTTCTCCTCATAAATATTTTTCTTTTCTTTTTTTCTTTTTCTTTTTATTTTTCTTTTTGGGATTGTTTTTCAATCCTACTTTTCTTTCATTTTTTTTCTTTTCTTGAGGATTACTATATCTGGATAGCCTTTAATGATTTTGAACTTCACTCTCCTCTTTCTAAAGTTCAAACTTAAGTCACCTCCTTACTTTATAGTTAGGTACAGGCTTTATTATTTTTCATAAAGTTACAATCTCTTCTTAACACACAACACTTTAAGTCCCTTAACATTTCTAAAATACAGTTTTCTTTACTTTAAATAGTTAACTATAATCAAATCCTTTCATACCAAATATCTTACTTCTATAAATCAACTTTTATTAACAAAAATTTTCATCTTATCCTTCCATAATATTCAACTGAAATAAAAAGTTTTAGTTATCTTACAATGAGGTTCAACTGCCTGAAGTTATGTTAATAACTTTTTGAAAATATAAGAGTTGAGAACAAATAAAAGTTTAGTATTTCTTTACCCTCCCTAAACTTAAATTTTATAATGAATTTGAAACAGTTGAGAGTAAAAGAAAACTAACCTTTCTGCGCTGGGATCTTGAAATCTTCAATAACTATCTGGTATTAATCAACATTTATAACTAACAGGCATGAAGCAATTAGTAGCAGTGATATAAAAATTTTTAAATATTTGCATGGGTAAAGAGAAATTGATAGTAAACATCTAAACATCCAACATAACACTACAACAGGAAACAAACAATTTTTAATGTTTTAGTACAACACATCAGTTCAACATGGAAAGTAAATAACACAACATCACACAGTACAACGCAACAGGGGTACACATCACATGAAAAGTAAATGTCCACTACATCACATCAGTACAACACATTACAACAAGATCAACAGAAATAACAAACAAACAAACTATCGACTAGTCTCAATCACCAGGATCAGCAGTAGGGTCATCAGCAGGGTCATCAGTAGGGTCAGGTCTATGGTGTATAGCTGGGGCAAGTAGGAAATATTACATCGGACTCCCCCCTCATAAATCTAATATGAGCATCATAATAAGCAATATCAAACTCCACTATCCTCTGCAGATAATCTTCATTTACATCACTCCTCACTTCAAATACATGCATCCGACCATGGAGTCTATCCACACTATTACTCTGTAGTCTTAGTTACTCCGTGATATGAGATAAAGTAGGCGGCTCAGAAGTAGATGGAACATCATAACTCGTAGTAAGAATATCAGTACTCCTACGCTCAACTCTAGCTCCTACATGAGACTCATAAGTAGAAATAATATTCTTCGTGATAAGTCTCAATGGTATAGCCACTTCCTCAGAACTACTGAACTCAACTCCAGACTGAACACAATGGGCATGAACTAAAGCAGGATGTCCTAATCCTTCATTCGTTTGACCTCTAGCAATCGTCTGAATATTCTTGTAAATAATGGATCAAATATCAATCTTTTTCATTTTATGTATGCAGTAGTTCAGAATCGCTCTATCTCTAGTAACTTCGCTGTGGTGATAAGATGGTTATAACCTTGTAGAAATGAAATAATGACATACCTTTGAAGCAACATTCAATGTGGAGACGTGGAAATTTATCAACTGTTTTTGACTTACTTTCCACTCTCCCTGCCCGTCAGTCAGAAAAGCAATAACTTCTCTCATATTCTCCCTTCTAGTGTCAAAGTTTTTGTATTGACATACGAACGGTTCTCGAGTCTGATAAAAAGCATTGATGCGTTGAGGAGTAAAATCAACCATCATTCCTCTAACAAGCACATACTCAGTCTTAGTCCAGGGTAAATTTGAGTAGAATTCTCGAACAACACCCATAACAGCATTCACAGTGAAATAACAAAATCTTTCCCAGTTTTGCTCTGCAATTAACTATTCTACAGTTTCGCCAAGACTATCAAAAGCTCGATCCTGAATACACTTCTTGTTGTGAAGGATAGAGTTATAGCGAAATTGGGCTTTGACGTTGATGAATCTCTCCTCATCAAAATCCTGTTTCCTCTTTCCTCTTGGAGCCATGTGAATTTCTAAAATTTGCAAAAATATTCCAATAAATCCAAAATTCACAATGTATCAACTCCAAACACTATTCTAAACAAGTAAGAGCAAATTTCATCATGGAAATCTCAACATTTCTTTAAATCTCCAAAAATTCCACCATAAGCAATGTGAGAAATTTCCATGGTGAAAATCCAAAAATTTAAACTTAAAGTGAAGCTCTTACCAAGAGAAGTGCAAATCCAGTGTCAAATAGCCTTGAAATCTCCTTAAATCCAAGTTCTAGCAAGCCCTAGACCTTCAAAGTTGCAAAAATGGAGGTAGAAGACGAAGGAAACAGAAAAAATTTGCGGGTCCCAGGGCAAAAATAGCAAAATTGAGGATTTAAAGCCAATATTTGGGTTCGGGCGTCGGCGGCGCTCGATTGGGTGTCAGCGGCACTCTATTTAAATAAATTAGCCAAACTCTCTGGATTTGAGCGCCAGCGGCGCCAGTCCAATATATTTTCTGGGTCCGAAAATTTTTTCGTAATTTCGATCGTTTCGACGTCCACAATGATGTTTATCACTTCAATTGGCTTTTACATCATCCCATAAGCAATAATTAACACATTTCAATACACAAACAATACACAACAATCTCATAAATATAAAATCCAAGTTACATCAAACACACTAAATAAGTTCATTCAAACCAACAATTCTTAGATATTTAGTGCAGCAAGTACTCTACGATAGGCAAGCACTAATATCTAATCACACACTAAAAGTAAATACATCCCAATCCAAATTCAAATTGCAAAGCAAGCACTACTCAAACCAAACATAACTAAGCATAACATATCAAACACACAACATAATAGTAGAATCCATCCAAATTACTCCAGATCAGTATTAGAACTCTCCTCTCCTCAAATATCTCCAATCGAATGCTGATACACAAATAAGTTATAGAATGGATGAAATGGAAATTCGTCAGATGATTCTTCATCAATCATTGCGTTCTTCTTCATCAAATTGACCAAGCCCATTTCCATTCGACCAGTATAATCGGATTGCTCTTTCATTCTCCAATCTAGATGATCGAACAAATCAGAAATGTTGTTGATCACATTCATAATATTTTGTACCTGTTTCTCCAATCGCTTGATCCTCTGCAATATAATTCTAGAACCTTCAGAAAAGTAGGGTTGAATCGGCTGAGAAGTCTCTGTCTGTTGATCAGTAAGTTGATTCTTATCATCCTCATCTCCAACTGTCTGGTAGTCGTATAGATTGGCTGGATCAATTGGTCTCCACGAAAGAATAACCTTTTCCCAACTTTCATATGGTACCCGTGACTGACTACATAACAAAATATGGTGGATGGGTGTCTAAGCCCATATTTCGATCCATGCACAATTAATCCAAGTACTGATTTCACAATAAGATTGCCAATGTCAACCGGCCTTCCAGTTTGAATGCAGAAATTCAAAATGGCGCTTTCCTTGGTCACCTTACTTATCTTCAATGTAAGAAAAAATTTTTCCGAAATGAAGTAGTGCCACTGCTTCGATACTGGATTGAGAGATGCGGATGGGAAACTTATATATCCATTCTCCCTGATTTCTTATTCTCACTCTCAGTTGTCAGATACCGATACACTACATTCATATTATCTGGAGTGGCATTGAAATTTGAATAGTGGCAAATAGGAACATTTTCAATCATGAAGAGATCGTTGATTCGTGTAGGAGTGAATTGCATGAATATACCACGCACAAACACAAACCCTTGGTTGATCCCGTGAAGATTCACATAGATTTCTTTCACGAAAGGAATAATGACGGATGCGGTAGTGAAATAAAGGACTTCCCAACATCTCTCCTTAATAATTTCTATAGTTCTAGTTGAAGTATTTTCCATAGCTCGATTAATGAAGCCCCATTCCTTGATAATTCGACTTTTCACCATCACTTTGTTGAACAAACGCTGTGCTTCAAAACTGATGAAATTCCTCTTATTGCAAACGTGAGATCAATAGGTTTCAATGGCAAAGGAATCCATAAGAACAGAGTGGGTATTGGTTGTTTTCATTTTTATGAAGTTTAGAAGTCAAAAATGGAGTTTGGGGAGTTTTAAGAACGAAAATCCCTCCAAAAACCGCCAAAACTCGCATTTTGAGACTTAAAAACTGTTAGGCAGATTTTGGGTGCCGACGACACTTGATAGGGTGCCGATAGCTCTCAAACAAATAAGTTCAATTGGGTATAAATGATAGGGCACCAGCGGTGCCCATTCTGGCGCTGGCGGCGCCAGTGGTCAAAAACTACACCGAACTTCGTTTGATCCAAAATGTTTCAATATCTTGATTCGATCCATCATTTATAAAAAATTTTTAAGTATTTAGGAGTAATCAGGATTAGTAAATAACTATCTAAAAAGCATAACTACAACAAACAAGCAAACACACCACAAAGATACATATGGGTTGCCTCCAATAAAGCGCTTGGTTTAACGTCGTCAGCCCGACAAACCATTTAGTTAATCGAGATGACTCAGCATTAAAACCTCTTTGAAATCAGGTTGAAACCCGTCAAAGCAAGGATTTAATCGATGCCCATTAACCTTAAAAATCTTTCCAGTATTAGGATCTTTAATATCAACAGCTCCAAAAGAATGAACTTTTATAATTGTAAAAGGTCCTAACCATTTAGACTTGAGCTTTCCAGGAAATAACTTCAATCTTGTGTTGTATAATAAAAATTTTTGTCCAATTTTCAAGTTCTTTTTCAATATCTTCCGATCATGCCATAACTTCCTTTTCTCTTTATAAATCCTATCATTGTGATAAGATGCATTTCTAATCTCTTCCAATTCATTTAATTGCATAAATCTTTTCTCTCCAGCATTTTTCAAATTAAAATTTATCTCTTTTATCGCCCAATATGCTTTATGCTCCAATTCAACTGATAAATGGCAAGTCTTACCAAACATTAGTCTATAAGGAGATATTCCTATAGGGGTTTTAAAAGCAGTTCTATAAGCCCATAAAATAGTATCTAATTGAGGAGACCAATCTAATTTATGAGTATCCACAGTTTTCTCCAAGATTCTTTTAATTTCAATGTTAGATACTTCTGCTAAACCATTAGTCTGGGGATGATAAGCATTAGAGATTCTATGAATAATATTATATTTCTCAATTAATCTCTTAATTTGATTATTATTGAAATGGGATCCACGATCAGTTATGATCACTCTCGGCATTCCATATCTTGTAAATATATTTCTTCTTTAAAAATTTTGAAACACTCCGAGCATCACATCTTGGTAAAGCAATAGCTTCAATCCATTTCAAGACATAATCAACAGCGACCAATATATATATATTTCCAAATGAAGGAGTAAATGGTCCCATAAAATCTATTCCCTATACATAAAAAATTTTAACTTCTAAATTATAATTTAGAAGCATTTCATTTCTTCTAGATATATTACCTACTCTCTGACATCGATCACATGATTTAATATATCTATAAACATCTCTAAATAGAGTAGGCCAATAAAATCTAGATTGTAAAATTTTAAAAGAAGCTTTATCAACACTAAAATGACCTCCAAATTCAGAATCATGACATTGTTGAATAATCGAATTTGTTTCTTCTTTTGGCACACATTTCCTAATAATCAGATCCATACACTATTTATATAGATAGGGCTCATCCAAAAAATAGAATTTTGTATCATATTTAAACTTTTTGAGTTGTTGCCTTGTTAAATCAAGTGGTACAATATCGCTTACAATATAATTCACAATATCAGCATACCAAGGTAAATTTCTTTCCATAATAATATAAAGTTGCTCATCAGGGAAAGTTTCTATAACTTCTTTTTCAAATTCAGATAATTTATCATTTTCTATTCTGGACAATTGATCAGTTATTTGGTTATCAGTTCCCTTCCTATCAACTATCATAAAATCAAATTCTTTGAGAAGGAGTATCCATCTAATGAGTCTAGGTTTTGCATCCTACTTTTGTATTAAATATTTGATAGTTGAATGGTCTGTATGTACAATACTTTTAGTTCCAATTAAATAAGGTCTAAATTTTTCAAAAGAAAATACTATAGCTAATAATTCTCTTTCAGTTATGGTATAATTAATTTGAGCCTCATTAAGAGTTTTATTAGCATAATAAATAACTTTGAAAACTTTATCATACCTGTGCCCCAATGCTACTCTGATTTCATAATCACTAGCATCACACATCAGTTCAAATGGTTTCTCCCAGTCGGGTGAAACAATTATTGGTGCAGTGATTAACTTTTCTTTTAATAATTCAAAAGCTTTCAAGCATTCATCTTTAAAATCAAACTTTCTATCATTTTTTAAAAGTTGGCACAAAGGTTTAGTAATTTTAGAGAAATCTTTAATATATCGCCTGTAAAATCCAGCGTGTCCTAAGAAACTTCTCACCTCCCTCACAGTAGTGGGTGGCAGCAATCTCTCAATCACTCTAATTTTAGCAGGATCGACCTTCATACCATGTTCAGAAATTTTATGCTCAAGCACAATTCCTTCTGCAACCATAAATTGACATTTCTCCCAAATCAGAACTAGATTTGTTCTCTCACAAAGCTCCAAAACTTTTGCTAAGTTTTCCCAAATACAGAGAAATCATCCATAAAAACTTCTATTCCATTATCTATCATACTACTGAAGATAGACATCATACATCTTTAAAATGTTGCAGGCGCATTACATAGTTCAAAAGGCAATATTCTAAAAGCAAAGTTTCCATAGGGGCTAGTAAATGTTGTCTTTTCTTGATCCTCAGGAGCAATATGTATTTGGTGGTAAACAGTATATCAATCCAGAGAACAGTAGTACTTGTGTCCAACAAGTCTATCTAGCATTTGATCGAAAAAAGAAAGAGGAAAGTGATCTTTTCTGTTGGCGACATTTAATTTTCTATAGTAAATACAAATTCGCCATCCATTAATTTGTCTTGTGGTTATAATTTCATTATTTTCATTCTCTTCAGCAGTCACTCCTCTCTTTTTTGGTACACAATGTATTGGACTTACCCAAGCACTATCCGAAATAGGATAAATAATTCCAGCATCCAACCATTTTAAAAATTTTTTTCTTAACTACTTCTTTCATTATAGGGTTCATTCTCCTTTGCGGATCAACTCTTGGTTTATGTTTATCATTTAATAAAATTCTGTGCATACAAATCAAAGGACAAAATCCCTTAATATCTGCCAAAGTCCATCCAAAAGCTTTCTTGTATCTTTTTAAAGTTTTCAATAGTTTTTGTTCTTGATAATCATTTAACTCTAAAGATACTATAACTGGCAAGGTAGAAGATTCTCCTAAAAACATATACTTTAATTGATTAGGGAGAATTTTCATCTCAAGTTCAGGAGGTTTTTATGATAGATGGAATTCAGCTTTTATTTCCACCTTCCATAATGTCTAATATTTTGAATCTCTCCTGAACATAATCCAATTTTTCGTTCTTTTCATTATCTGAATTTTCATCATCTTTAATTTCTTCTTTAAATATTTGTTTATATTCTTCTTATTTTTCAAATATATTCTTGAAATGATCGTTTCTCAGATAATCACAGACCTCCATCCTAAAACATTCATTATCTTTTTCCATTGTGGGTTACTTCATAGATTTTAAAATATTAAAGGTCACCTCTTGATCATTAACTCTCATAGTTAATTCTCCTTTTTGAACAACAATTACTGCTCTTCCAACAACAAGAAATGGTCTTCCCAAAATGATTGTAATTTCTTTATCTTCCTCCATAGAAAGTACAATAAAGTTCACAGGAAAGATAAATTTATCCACTTTTACTAACACATCTTCCATCACTCCTTTAGGGTAAGTAATGGAACGATCGACCAACTGAAGAGTCACAGATGTAGGAGAGTTTTCTCCTATTCCCAACCTTTTGAAAGTTGATAAAGGCATAAGATTAATACTCGCTCCTAGATCACATAAAGCCTTTCCGAAAAAATTTTCACCTATAGCACACGGAATAGTGAAACTACCAGGATCTTTAAGTTTTTCGGGAAGCTTCTTCTAAATTATTGCACTACACTCTCCACTGAGTGCAACAGTTTCATGATCTATAAAATTTCTTTTCTTTCTCAAAATATCCTTCATAAACTTTGCATAGTCAGGCATCTGTTCTAATGCTTCAACAAAAGGAAAATGTATCGTTAATTTCTTAAGGATCTCAAAATTTTTTCCAAATATGTTATCCCTACTTTGTTTCTTTAATCTTTGAGGAAATGGAGGAGGTGGTTTTTCAACAGTTATCTTCATTGGCTCAAGAGGATAATCCAAGTCTGGATAAATCTTGTTTGAACCTTTTTCAATTTCCACCTTCTCTTTTTCTACTTCAACTTCTTTTTGCACTATAGTTTCCAATTCTTTTCCACTCCTTAATTGAATAACCTTAAGTTGTTCCTTGTTTTGATCTTCTGGATTGATCTCCACATTGCTTGGATGTGTTCTAGAAGGTCTATTATTAAGTGCAGTGAAAATATGTCCTAATTGGTTTTCAATATTTTTCATAGCAACACCTTGAGCTTGTAATTGATTTCCCATATTCAGAATCTTTTCTTCAGTATACAACTTATTATCCTTAAATTGTGGGTTACTATTGAATCTAGAGGGATAAGATGGTCTAAAATTAGGATTTCCTTGATTATTCGAATTTCCAATTGGATTCATAGAATTGTTAGCCCAGTGCGGGTTAACATTAGCATTGTTATTATTCCAATTGAAATTTGGGTGATTCTTCCAACCAGGATTATAATAATTTGAATAAGGATTGTTAGGTCTATTAATAACATTTAAAGTCTCATAAGGCATTTGAGATTCTATTATCTGTCCAAATGAATTTTCCTCCAACACTTGAGGTGGTTGAGAATAATTCATTCCATATTGATCTATTTTTTTTAGAAAGGGCTACAATTTGAGAAACTACCATAGTCTCATATTTGAATCATGAACACTAGCTACTCTCTTAGGATTTACCCATTCAGAGGGCCATTGAAAATTATTATTAGCCATTTTTTCAATTAATGCGTATGCTTCATCAAAAGGTTTTGACATTAATGATCCACCAGCAGCAGCATCTACAATTGATCTTAATGATCCCAATAATCCATTATAAAATGTTTGAATTATTAACTAATCT
Organism: Papilionanthe hookeriana x Papilionanthe teres; assembly: GCA_022702705.1. Taxonomy (NCBI): domain Eukaryota; kingdom Viridiplantae; phylum Streptophyta; class Magnoliopsida; order Asparagales; family Orchidaceae; genus Papilionanthe; species Papilionanthe hookeriana x Papilionanthe teres. The sequence goes on along the minus strand of CM040421.1, from coordinate 131,583,271 downwards.
GGTAGAGCATGATGTGGGTACTTCCTAAGAAGATCTTTTAATCTCTCCCAAGCTTCATATATTGACTCTCCTACAAACTGACAAAAATATGTAATATCATTTCTTAACTTAGCAGTCTTTGATGGAGGGAAATATTTTGATAGAAACTTTTGAGATAATTCTCCCCAAGTTCTAATAGATCCAAGTGATAACAAGTTTAACTACGTCTTAGCTTTATCCCTTAACAAGAAAGGAAAAATTCTAAGTCTGATAGCGTCACCAGACACTCCATCGTATTTAAAAGTAGCACACAGTTCTAAAAAACTAGCGAGATGTAAATTTGGATCCTCATTAGGTGTTCTAGTGAATTGATTATTTTGCACAATTTGGATAATAACAGGTTTAAGTTCAAATGAATTAGCAGCAACATCAAGATTTTGAATAGTTATATGAATTTCATCTACTGCTGGGTTAGCATAATCTCTTAAAAGTCTTGACAAATTTCCAATATCATTTCTCTGATTATCTTGAATATTCACCATTTTGCAATAATTTTTTATTTGTTTTTGTTATTTTCTAATTTTTCTGACAGTACGCTCTAACTCTGAATCGTAAGGCACTAAACCTATAGATCTACTACTACGCATATACAATCACACAAATACTTTTTTTTACTTTGACTTCGTTACCTCCCCGACAACGACACCAAAAACTTGATGCAATTGGTTTGAATACACGAATTCGGCACCACTACTAGGAGATATAATTCCCCAGAAACAGCGCCAAAAACTTTATGCAACCAGACTTTACTTCTATATTTTTAAATGCATGATTTTTTAACTTCAAATTTATATATTTATAATGATTTTGTAAAGTCCAAGAATTCAACGCAAGTATATGTATCGTATCAAGTAATACAGGGCTCTAGTGGAGTCCTGGTCATCGAGCCCACATGGAGGTTTTAAGTTGAAGCAAAGTGAAAGTTTTAACAATTTAGAATAAAGCACTAGAACTTTCTTCTAATACTACTACTACTATGCAGAAAATAGTAACAACCAACTATACTACAATTACTTCTAATAACTTTGAAAACATAATTATCTAACAGTCACAGTAAACTATGTATTTGAAAGGTTTTTTTAATATATGAGAAAAGTATCTTTCTTCTTGCAATGAGAATATGAAGTGTAGATTGATATGGATTAATTATCTAATTTATTGTGCCAAATAGGAGCATAGATGATTCTTTACCTTTAGAAGAGTACCCCGTCCTCTAAATAAGAAAAGAACATTGACACATTCTAAGTTTAGTTACTAATTCTAGGGCTAGGCTGGGAGGATACCGGCTCTCACTTCGGAGCTCCTACTCACCCTTCACCCGAAGCCTAACCTTTGATATTATTTACTAATCTTAGACCAATCTAGGGATTTTAGCTTGTCACCATGAAATCTCCAAATTGAAGTCTTTCATTATTGTTCTAGGACATTAAATCCTTTCAAACTTAATGTTCAACAACATATTTTAACATTTCAATTGGCCAGATAGAAAGTAAATTAAGTTCTAAATGAAAAACCATCATAATTTCTTCATCACATTAAAAGCACATCAAATCCACTTCAAACCATCATCATATCTCTAAGCAAGAAGAAAGACAAAGAAGACTACTCAAAATTCATGGAGAAGATACAATAAAACATGGATTTTATATATAAAAGAAAAGTCATACAAACCACAAAAGGAAGTACAACTTATCTCTTTCTCTTCCCCAATGCAAACTACTTGAAGTTCCTTTGAATCCTCTTCTCATCTTTACAACACTTGATTCTCTCTTTAGAATGGAAAGGAAGAAGCAACCTCTCACTTTACTCTTTCTCCTTCACTCCTTAGAGAAGAATCCCTCTCTTCTACACTAAAAACTAAGAGAAAGTAATGGAATACAAGAGAGCACACTCTAAAAATCTCTAGAACTCTTCTAGCCTTCTTTTCCTCATCCAAATTTGGTTATTTAAGAGTTAGGGACGAAATCCCAAGAGGTTCCTTAGGCATCCCTTCAAAATTTCACCAAAACTCTCAAAATTTGAATTCCACCGACCTTGGGCACCGGCGGCGCCAGATAGGGCGCCGGCGGCGCTCTATCATCCATAATATTTTCTGAGCTCTCTGGATTTGGGCGCCGACTGCACCAGAATACCTTTTCCACCATTTTTCTCCTTTTCGCTCCTTTTCACTCCGAATTCGTTCCTTTTTTATTCTTTTCGCTTCATTCACTTAAAATCATCATACCTGCAAAAAATCATGAAAAATACCTTTATTTAAAGTGCAATATCACAAAAAATAAGTAAAATTAGATAGCTTAAACCATATATATTTTGGTGCATCAAAATCCCCCAAACTTAAACTATTGCTTGTCCTCAAGTAATCCTTTTACTACATAAAATATAACTCTAGGCAATGTAATTTTCAATTGTAAGACACTAAAATTTTCATTCAGAAGAGTATAGTGGTTAGATTTTCAGAAAAAAGTTTAGTAACTTAGGTCAAAATTATAGGCATAAAAATATTCAGTAATCAAGTCTAAGAGTTCTAGTCTTCTATTTATTTCAAGATGAACCATAATTTGTCACATTAAAAGTGCCTTAAAAGATTATGTGAGAAACGAGTTCATGCAAACTTTACTGGAATGTAGCCTAGTACTTTAAATATAAATTCAGAAATGAAATTAAGTTTTCCCTTTAGGGTGATTCAAGTGAAGCCAATTTTTGATTAGGCATCTCCTCAAGCTTCTCCTCATAAATATTTTTCTTTTCTTTTTTCTTTTCTTTTTCTTTTTCTTTTTGGGATTGTTTTTCAATCCTTCTTTTCTTTCTTTTTTTTTCTTTTCTTGAGGATTACTATATCTGGATAGCCTTTAATGGTTCTGAACTTCACTCTCCTCTTTCTAAAGTTCAAACTTAAGTCACCTCCTTACTTTATAGTTTGGTACAAGCTTTATTATTTTTCATAAAGTTACAATCTCTTCTTAATACACAACACTTTAAGTCGCTTAAAATTTCTAAAATACAGTTTTCTTTACTTTAAATAGTTAACTATATCAAATCCTTTCATAGCAAATATCTTACTTCTATAAAATCAACTTTTATTACCAAAAATTTTCATCTTATCCTTCCATAATATTCAACTGAAACAAAAAGTTTTAGTTATCTTACAATGAGGTTCAATTGCCTGAAGTTATGCTAATAACTTTTTGAAAATATAAGAGTTGAGAACAAATAAAAGTTTAGTATTTCTTTACCCTCCCTCAAACTTAAATTTTTTAATGAATTTGAAACAATTGAGAGTAAAGGAAAACTAACATTTATGTGCTGGGATCTTGAAATCTTCAATAGCTATATGGTATTTATCAACATTTGTAACTAGCAGGCATGAAGCAATTAGTAGTAGTGATATAACAATTTTTAAATATTTGCATGGGTAAAGAGAAATTGATAGTAAACATCTAAATATCCAACAGAACACTACAACAGGAAACAAACAATTTTTAATGTTTTAGTACAACACAACAGTTCAACATGGAAAGTAAATAACACAACATCACACAATACAACACAACAAGGGTACACATCACATGAAAGTAAATGTCCACTACATCACATCAGCACAACACATTAAAACAAGATCAACAGAAATAACAAACAAACAAACTATTTACCAGTCTCAATCACCAGGATCAGCAGTAGGTTCATTAGCAGGCTCATCAGTAGGGTCAGGTCTATATGGTGTATAGCTGGGGCAAGTAGGAAATATTACATCAGACTCCACCTCATAAATCTAATTTGAGCATCATAATAAGCAATATCAAACTCCACTCTCCTCTACAGATAATCTTCATTTACATCACTCCTCGCCTCAAATACATCCATCCGACCATGGAGTCTATCCGTACTAGTACTCTGTAGTCTCAGCTGCTCCATGATATCAGATAAAGTAGGCAGCTCAGAAGTAGATGGAACATCATAACTCGTAGTAAGAATATCAGTACTCCTACGCTCAACTCTAACTCCTACATGAGACTCATAATTACGAATAATATTCTTCGTGATAGGTCTCAATGGTATAACCACTTCCTTAGAACTACTGAACTCAACTCCAGACTGAAAACAGTAGGTATGAACTAAAGCAAGATGTTCTAATCCTCCAGTTGTTTCACCTCTAGCAATCGTCTGAATATTCTTGTAAATAATGGATCCAATATCAATCTTTTTCATTTTCTGTATGTAGTAGTTCAGAATCGCTCTATCTCTAGTAACTTTACTGTGGTGATAAGATGGTAATAACCTTGCAGAAATGAAATAATGCCATACCTTTGAAGCAACATTCAATGTGGAGACATGGAAATTTATCAACTGTTTTTGACTTACTTTCCACTCTCCTCGCCCGCCAGTCAGAAAAGCAATAACTTCTCTCATATTCTCCCTTCCAGTGTCAAAGTTTTCGTATTCACATACGAATGGTTCTCGAGTCTGATAAAAAGCATTGATGCATTGAGGAGTAAACTCAACCATCTTTCCTCTAACAAGCACATACTCAGTCTCAGTCTAGAGTAAATTCGAGTGGAATTCTCGAACAACACCCATAACAACATTCATAGTGAAATAACAAAATCTTTTCCAGTTGCACTCTGCAATTAACTATTCTATAGTTCCGCCAGGACTATCAAAAGCTCGATCCTGAATACACTTCTTGTTGTGAAGGATAGAGTTATTGTGAAATTGGGCTTTGACATTGACGAATCTCTCCTCATCAAAATCCAGTTTCCTCTTTCCTCTTGGAGCCATGTGAATTTCTAAAATTTGCAAAAATATTCCAATAAATCCAAAATTCACAATGTATCAACTCTAAACACTATTCTAAACAAGTAAGAGAAAATGTCATCGTGGAAATCTCAAAATTTCTTTAAATCTCCAAAAATTCCACCATAAGAAATGTGAGAAATTTCCATGATGAAAATCCAAAAATTAAATTAAAGTAAAGCTCTTACCAAGAGAAGTGCAAATCTAGTGTCGAGTTGCCTTGAAATCTCCTTAAATCCAAGATCTAGCAAGCCCTAGACCTTCAAAGTCACGAAAATGGAGGTAGAAGATGAAGGAAATGGAAAAAATTGCGGGTCCCAGGGCAAAAATCACGAAATCGAGGGGTTAAAGCCAATTTCTGGGTTCGGGCGCTGGCGGCTCTCGATTGGGCATTGGCGGCACTCTATTTAAATAAATTAGCCAAACTCTCTGGGTTTGGGCGCCGACAGTGCCAGTCCAAAATATTTTCTGGGTCCAAAATTTTTTTTGTAATTTCGATCGTTTCGACGTCCACATTGATGTTTATCACTTCAATAGGCTTTTACATCATCCCATCAACAATAATTAACACATTTCAATACACAAACAATACACAACAATCTTATATATTTAAAATCTAAGTTACATCAAACACACTAAATAACTTCATTCAAACCAACAATTCTTAGATATTTAGTGCAACAAGTACTCTACGATAGGCAAGCACTAATATCTAATCACACACTAAAAGTAAACACATCCCAATCCAAGTTCAAATTGCAAAGAAAGTACTACTCAAACCAAACATAACTAAGCATAGCAAATCAAACACACAACATAATAGTAGAATCCATCCAAATTACTCCAGATCAGTATTAGAACTCTCCTCTCCTCGAATATCTCCAATCGATTGCTGATGCACAAACAAGTCATAGAATGGATGAAATGGAAATTCATCAGATGATTCTTCAGTAATCATCGCGTTCTTCTTCATCAAATTGACCAAGCCCATTTCCATTCGACCAGTATGATCGAATTGCTCTTTCATTCTCCAATCTAGATGATCGAACAAATCAGAAATGTTGTTGATCACATTCATAATATTTCGTACCTCTTTCTCCAATCGCTTGATCCTCTGCAATATAATTCTAGAACCTTCAGGAAAGTAGGGTTGAATCGGCTGAGAAGTCTCCGTCGGTTGATCAGTAAGTAGATTCATATCATCCTCATCTCCAACTGTCTGGTAATCATATAGATTGGTTGGATCAATAGGTATCCACAGAAGAATAATCTTTTCTCGACTTTCATATGGTACCTGTGACTGACTACATAACATGAGTATGGTGGATGGGTGTCCAAGCCCATATTTCGATCCATGCACAATTAATCCAAGTACTGATTTCACAATAAGATTGCCAATGTCAACCGGCCTTCCAGTTTGAATGCAGAAATTCAAAATGGTGCTTTCCTTGGTCACCTTACTTATCTTCAATGTAAGAAGCAATTTTGCCGCAATGAAGTAGTTCCACTACTTCGATACTGGATTGTGAGATGCTGATGGAAAACTTATATGTCCATTCTCCCTGATTTCCCATTCCTCACTCTCATCCGTCAGATACCGATACACGTCATTCATATTATCTCGAGTGGCATTGAAATTTGAGTAGTGGCATATAGGAACATTTTCAATCATGAAGAGATCGTTGATTCGTGCAGGAGTGAATTGCACGAATCTACCATGCACGAACACAGAACCTTGGTTGATCCCGTGAAGATTCACATAGAATTCTTTCACGACAGGAATAATGACGGCGGCTATAGTGAAACAAAGGACTTCCCATCATCTCTCCTTAATAATTTCTCCAGTTCTAGTTGAACGATTTTCCATATCTCGATTAATGAAGCCCCATTCCTTGATAATTCGACTTTCTCCATCACTTTGTTGAACAAACGCTGGGCTTCAAAACTGATGAACTTCCTCCTATTGGAAACACGAGATAAATATGTTTCAATGGCATAGGAATCCATAGGAACCGAGTGGGTATCGGTGGTTTTTATTTTTTTGAAGTTTAGAAGTAAAAAATGGAGTTTGGGGAGTTTTAAGGACGCAAATCCCTCCAAAAGCCGCCAAAACTCGCATTTTGAAACTTAAAATTCGTTAGGCAGATTTTTGGTGCCGGTGCCACTTGATAGGGCATCGGCGGCGCTCAAACAGATAAGTTCAGTTGAGTATAAATGATAGGGCACCGGCGGTGCCCATTTTGGCGCCAGCAGCGCTAGATGTAAAAAACTACACCGAACTTCATTTGATCTAAAATGTTACAATATCTCGATTCAATCCATCATTTATCAAATTTTTTAAGTATTTAGAAGTAATTAGGATTAGGAAACAACTATCTAAAAAGCACAACTACAAAAACCTAGAACCATTTAATATTTGAGCATGCCTATTCTTTACCCTCTTTCGAGTTCTATAAAGAATTTTGGCTAATCTTAGGTTTAGTCCCTAAATCCGTGGTTAGGCTGGGAGGATACTAGCTCTCACTCGAGAGCTCCCACTTCCCTTAGCCAGATGGATAACTCTCGCTTTTGTTTCCAAACACTAGGACTAAATTGGGGATTTTGGGGAAATTAGGGATTTTAGTCTGTCACCCTAAAATATCCAATTCTATGTCCAATAAATCATAATTTCCTATTTATTTGCACCCAACCCCCATGAACTACATCACTCATTCATGGACATTGAATGTAATCTTCACTTTTGTTGTAGAGAGCATAATCCTTTCGAATCGTATGTTTCACAACATATTTTAACAGTCCAATTGGCCAGAACAAAAAGTAAATGAAGCACGATGTGAAAAATCATCACAATTTCTTAACATTCATATGGTACATCCAATCTAAACCATCAATTCACCATTTATCATTGCAAGGAGAAAGACGAAGACATCTACTTAGAACACATGAGAAAGATACGACAAAATAAAGATTTTATATTTAAAAGCAAAGTCATACAAACTATATGAAGTAAATACAACTTATCCCAATTTCTTCCCCAAGAAAATCCCTTGAAGTTCCTTTGAATCTCCTTTTCTCTTCACAACAACACACAATTTTCTCTTAGAATAGTAGGGATGAAGAAATCTCTCACTTTCCCTCACCTCCTACAACTCTTTTGAGAAGAATCCCTCAAAAAACAACACTTTTACACCAAACCCTAGACTCTAAAATCTCTACAAACACTTTCTCTCAACTCACACACTAATTTACTTCACTCATACCTTCTTCTCCTTAAATTATGGCGACAAATTTGTGTTAAAATAGCCTAGGGATGATTTCCCCAAGAGATGCCTCAAGAATCCCTCCAGAAGTTGCCTAAATACGTTGAATCTAGCCTCCACCGACATTGGGCACCATCCGCGCCCTATCGTGCCAAATGTTCTGAACTCTCTGAAAAAATGCACCGTCGGCCCCCATTCTAGCGTCGTCATCGCTAGAATTGTGATTTTTGGTTTTGACCCTTTTTCGCTCCAAATTCAATCCATTTTGCTTCTTTTTGCTCCAATTTTCTAAAATCATCATATCTGCAGCAAAACATGACAAATACCTTCATTTAAAGTGAATTATCACAAAAAATGAGTATAAAACATATATGAAAAATTCAACATATTTTTTATGTGTCAAAATCTCCCAAATTGAACTATTACTTATCCTCTAGTAATCCTTTTACTACATAAGAATATGACTCATAGTAATTAACTTTACTTAAAAGAATACTATGATTTTTTATTTAAATGAATATAATAATAAGACTTTTAGAAAGATTTTCAGTAACTTTGGTTAAAGCTATTGGTGTAAAAACATTTAGTAATCAAGTCTAAGAGTTCCAGTCTCATATTCATTTCAAGAATAACCATAATTTATCACATTAAGGGTGCTTTGAAGGAAAGAAGCTCAGGAGAACTCTATTAGTAACGATGCTAATACTTAAATATAAATTTAGAAATGTAACTAAGCTTTTCCCTTAAGTTGATTCAAGTGAAGCTAATTTTTGATTAGGCATCTCCTCAAGTTTCTCCTCACACATATTTTCTTTTTCTTTCTTTTCTCTTTTCTTTTTGGGATTGATTTTCCATCCACTTTTTTTCTTTTCTTTTTCTCTTTTTATTTTCTTGTGAGGATTACAATATTTGGATAACCTTTAATAATTTTGAACTTCACTCTCCTCTCCCTAAAGTTGGAACTTGAAACATCTCTTTACTTTATAGATATATGTTAGCTTTTAAATGATTCATCATAGAGTCCCAATCTTTTTTTCTCACATAAAACTCTAAGACTCTTAAAATTTCAAAAATAGAGTTTTCTTTACTTTAAGTAGTCAACTATAGTCTAATTCTCTTATACTAAATATCTTAGCCCCATAGAGTTAACCTTCATTACTAAAAACTTTCATTCAAATCTACTATGATATTTAAATAAAATAAAAAATTTATTTTTCTAAAGTTAAGCTCAACTACTTTAAGTCATGTTAAAACAATTTTGAAAATATATTTTAATTGAGAAAAAATAAAAGTTAATTTTTCCTCCCCTAAACTTAAGTTTTCAGTGTATATGAAATTAATAAATGAGAGAGAGAAAAAAAACAAACCAACCTTTTTGTGTCGGGCTTTTGATTCTTCTGAAGCATGCAGCTATTAATAAAAAATTGAACTACAGGCATAAAACAGTTACAAGCATTGTTCACATATATATCAAAGATTTGCAGGGTGAAGAAAATTTAAAACAAAACTTTAAACACTTAATACAAACATAAATCTATTACAATTTTAATACAACTGATAAACAAACCAACACAAGTTTCAATACAACTTAACTAAATTAAAAGAGTACAATCACTATCCACACCAACTACATAATAACAAATAACAAACACAAAAGTCTACACAACAATAACAAACTAAAAAAATACTACACTACCAATCATCTTCTCTTTCTTCTTTTGCTCCTTGTTCTTTTTCAGGCTGATATGGAATATAACGGGGGCAAGTAGGAAATATCACACCAACTTCTCCCCTCATGAATCTCATCTGAGCATCATGATAAGCTATATTATATTCCACTCTTCTCTTTTGATAATCATCATTAATGTTATTTCTTGTTTCTAATCCATCAATCCTGCTATGAAGCCTTTTAATATCACCCTGTTGTATTATCAGACGCTCCATAACATCAGAAATAATAGGAGTTCCGGAGGTAGAAGGTATATCACGACTAGTGTAGGTATCATCACTGCTTTTACTTCAATATCTCCATCCTACATGAGATTCATAAGCGTGAATTTTTTCCTTACTAATAGGCTTTAAAGGATGGACCTACTCTTCGCTATTATCAACCTCAACTCCTGATTGTACACATAATGTGTAAATCATGGTAGGATGTCCCAATCCTCTAGTGGTCCTTTAGCTATAGTCTGAATACTATTATGAATATTAACACCATTGTTAATTATCTTCATATTTTGAATACAATAATTCAGAATAGCTCTATCTCATGAAACTTCACTATAATGATAAGTAGGCAGTAATCTTGTAAAAATAAATAATTCCAGGCTTTAGATGTGACATTTAAAGTGGAAGTAGGAAAATTTATCTTTTGCCTTTTCTTTGTTTTCCACTCCCATTTTCCATCAATAATAAAAGCTATTACTTCTTTTAAGTTAACATCCATAGTACCAAAAATTTATACTCACAAAACAGATTATCTCTCAACTGGTAGAAAGAATTGATTTGTACATGAGTAAATTATACCATTTGTCCTCAAACCTGCACATATTCTTCTTTAGTACACCACAAGTTAGCATAGAACTCAAGGACTACATCTGTAACTGCATCGACAGAAAAATAACAAAATATTTTCCAGTTCTGATCAGCAATTACCTGCTCCACAACTCCGCCCGAATTTTCAAATCCTCGATCTAGTATACCCATTTTACTTTAGAGTGTAGAGTTTAAATAATACAGTGCTTTGATATTGATAAACTTCTTTTCATCAAAAACCACCTTTCTTTTCCCCTTAAACATCC